>JAODKN010000048.1:3773741-3784635 GCA_026774425.1 Petrocephalus zakoni | reverse complement strand
CACAGTTTCCCATATGGGGCATACATGAGAATATTGGGTCCAGTCAGCCTCTGTTTGTAGTGGTGGTGAGTCTGGGTCGTAACCTAGCAGACCAGGCAAAACCCTGGATGGGTTGCGCTGAGCAGGTGCCTGGAAGCATTGCTAATAGCAGACAACCAGGATAATGGGTGGCAGAAGGGAACCAAGGAACTTCATCCCAGACATCGTTCATCCCGGTACATGGCTGGGATGATAGAGGCAGAAAGCAATAATGACACTCTTGATTGGTAGTGTGGCGTTAGATGCCTGAAATGTGCCATTTTCCGTTGTAACAGTAGCTTGGAGAGTGGAGGACAGAATTACACCGTGTAACTACTATGATACTATGATATAATTTTCTAAGTTAGATATTTAGAAAGTGACAAGATTGATTGCTGGATTGAAATAGCAACGTATTTATGTATTTAGTAAATAGGCCACTGAGTATAACAGATATATCTTGATTATATCTTGATTTATACATGTATATTTATTATAGGACTGGAAATTATTAACATTAAATCCTTTAAATCCTTTAACTGACACAGACACCTGGTTGAATTTCCCAAATGTATGGTTTGGTTTTTATTTGCACCGTTTTGATTCGACTTTCAGCCCTTCATAAATAAATACATAGTTTATATCTGTATCACCATTCCTCCAATTTGTGTTTGATTTAACAGTGTTTTTTATTGCAGACACCCGCACCGAATCAGATCATAGTGTAATATACTGTGCGTAGTGTGTATATTAAGATGAATCGAAAGTTTTGTGAATATAAAGAGCAGGTTAGTTACTTGCAGCATCTTGAGCTTTCATTGTCCGTGAGTTTTGCTGTGAATGTGTTTGTCTAATACATATATATATATATATATATATATATATATATACGCGCACACACACTAACACACACACGTTAGACATGTCTGTTCATATGAGGAAATACAGATGACATCTTTCACACACTGCTCCTCATTTTATCTCCTTACAGCCATGTACCCAGTAAGGATATAGTGAGGAATCTGTTCTTTTTCCCCCATGAAGAAAAGAATTATTAATCTCTAAATAGCATCCTGCATCTTTTCAGCGCTGACCTTGTTCCCTTTTTGGCTGGCCTGTTTGCCGCATGCCCCTTCTTTACTACACCATGCTGCTAAAATAAGACGTTATGATACACACATGCCCAGTTGCATGAGGTAGGGTATAATATGCAGAGGATTATGCGACATGTGTGGCAGAAGGAACCTGCAGCGGACAGACATCACCGTGTCGAAATGCTCTCCGCGGGTTAGCGGCCGACAACCATTTGATGCAGAAACTGTACAGATTTTTTCCTTCTCGTTCGTTGTTTCCCCACAAAAATGAATTGTCAATTTGGCAATGGAGTGAGCAAGCTAATTAACTTACTAATTTGGGCTTTAATACCTCAACTAGCCTCCATTTCTCAAGTATTTGTGTCTGGCCTGGCTTACTCCCAAAACACATAACAGGCCCATACACGTAAATGACAAAGTGAGGTACGGGGGTAAGATTTCTGATTGATCTAGGTGCATCTTAAAGGGCTAGTGTCAGGAAAATATGAAAACATTATGCCGCTTAGGAAGTGTAGAAATTCCCATTGGCTCCCCCACCCAATTGGACATATAAATTTATGTATTCAAGGGCCCCTGCTAAGTACTGGGACCCTGAGCTGCCAGGGTATCCCTTAAATCTACAGAATTTCTGAAGCCTCTTGCACATTTTTTGGTGTTGCTATGAATTGTTCTAGAATCTTCAGAGAGAGAGAAACACCCTGGCTAAATACAGTAGTGCCCTGGTATACATAATTTCGGCATACGTCAAACCCGACTCTACGTCGCTTGTCTGTAGTAATTAGTAACACTAGTAGAATAAAAACATCTTTTAAAATGGGTTAAAATGAACAATAAAATACAAAAAATACTCCTGTGTGTGTAACTGACACTTGAAAAATTGGAAAACTGGAAAATTAGCTTTAAAATGAAATTGCCCAGTGAAACTAATATCTCTCTCCTTATGGTTTCATATTCCTAGCATGCGAAACAGTTTTAATCAGTGCATGTTGCTTTAAAGGAAAAGGATGGAATTGTCACTCTTTTTGTAGACTTATTGAGTTCCCTTGTGAAGCCCTTTATTCATCTCTAAGAAAAAGCAGTCTCAGTATGTTCTGCTTGACTTTGAGTCGGTTTAATTGCCCACCTAAAGGAGAATGATTAAAGAAAATTATCTGTTTTAATTTAGTGGGGGTACAGAGGCACTGCAAAATCATCGTGAAGTAGACACTCGTCGGCCTGCATGTTTATCCGTTTTCTCCCTCCCTCGGCTGCTCAGCTCATGCATATTTTAATATTATGCCATGATATTGTTCGTCTAAAGCAGACATTTAATGTTTGTCATCAAGTGGCTAATAATGTTGTCGTTATTTCAAAGTTCAGTTACTAGGTCGATGAAAACGTTAAAAACATAGAATTATTTATATTAGTCCATGCAACGTCACTTATTTTATTAGTGGCATAATTGTCAGTATAATTTAACCAGCACCATAGCCTTTATTTTCTATTAATTTTAAAAATAGAAATGTGTTTTATTATCTAATATAATGGTTATATATTGCAACGTAGTCCTTAGCTTGGTTAGTTTTTTTTTTCAGTTGTCATTTTGTCATTCTTGTCACTGATGTTGTGGAGGTATTTTCAGACAGTTGAACAAATATGACCAAGGATGGCACATTTTATTAACCTACACCAGTCATTTACTTTGATCTGGAAATAATGAGACATGGTCCAAAGCGTGTGTCTGTGCAAGTGTGTTTGTGTGTGTGTATATATGTACACACATACACAGAGTGTGTAATCCTATCATTATATCATTATGGGGACACTCCATTCATTCCTATGGGCATAACCCTGATTCCAACCCTGACACCCTTAACCCCTACCCAGCCCTAGCCTTAACCATAAGTAACCAAACAAAATATGAGACTTTTGGCATTGATTGCAGGCACAGATTTTTATATAATTGAGGTTATCCTTGTGGGAATGAAAAAATGTCCCCACAATGTAAAAAGTAGCAGGTTTTTATCACATTGTGGGGACATTGGGTCCCCACAATGAATTACAAAGCCACACACACACACGCATATAGAAGCTAAATACCTGTGACCGAAACACAAGCCATGCTATGAACCCCCTGCTGATGTGAGACGCGGAATACCCCACTTAATGCAAGTCGTGCCAGCAGCTTCAGGCTGCCAGGGTAGTTTCACGACATTTAACAGCAAAACTGCGTTATAATTCGGCATCTGTATTTAGCAAAAGAATTTATGTATTTATGATGCATACACTATAAACAAAGGAAAAAGCAATGAGAGAATGGAAGTTTTATTATTATTATTATTATTATTATTATATAGAATAGTTAGGATATCTTTTTTAAAAAAGACAGAACAACTGTAAATAAACATAACTATTCAGGAAAAGAATAATGTGCTCTGTACTGCATGACCTTGACTTCAGTCAGTTTATAATAAATAAAGTTAGATATTTAGAAAGTGAGTATAAGAGATATGTAATGGGAGATGGAGGTGTATAACCTATGTAGGGCTAATTGGTGATGCTAGCTGGTGATTGCTAGGAACTGACCTACTCATCACTACCCATCCATAGCCTTAGCTAGGCTAACAAGGTCAAGATGCTAACTTGGCGGAAGCAGGAAGTGGTGAGGGAGAGTCTTCCTCCACATGGAATGACAGACAGTGCCGTAATAATTTAATTCCATTTTTGTTGACATGCAGACACCCCCCCGCCCGCCCGCCCATGCCCCGGAGTCAGTTGACTTGATGACTGTGTAGGGACAGTATTGGATTATGCAAGCCCTAGCTTCACGCTCTGGTGGAAAATCAGTTTTGCTGGGGCACTTTAAGATATTACTCAATCATTTATTGCCAGGGGTTTGGCGCATGAAAGCCGCGGTTGCAGTAAATTGGAACTTCGGTCAGCTTGTTTATCAACACAGGTAAAGACGGCCCATGCGGCAAATAGCTATAGAAGTGTCTGGTCTCTTTAAAAAGTGAATATAATGCAGGGAGGTAAGCTCTAATACAGCTGTAGGGACTATTCAAGCTTTGCTTTATGCAGTTAATCAATACTACTGTCAGAGTACAGCTATTCTAGGTGTGCATCCGAGACGGAGGATGCAGAGCGCTCCGTATGTAGCGTGCCACTTGGTATTGCTGGCAGCTGGTAGGGAAAAATGAATGTATTCCTCTAAGTTGAGCAGAAAGTGCGGGAATAGCTTATAGTCCTTTCCGACATTCCGGACGTCTGCATGAAGGTGCTTGGGATATAGGTTTGGTGTAGCCTGGAAGCACCATCTTTGGGTCAGCACATGGCAAACTGCTGCTGCGTCACACCTCTATATAATATGTAATATTAGGATATCACAGCAACATGACAGCATTGTGCCCAAAGCTGCAACAACTACATTTGCAATCAATTGCATTTTTAGGAAGGTGTCCACTAACATCTCAAAGAAATTGAAATCAAAGAATCTAACCTGAATGGAAGAAACCGTATCATATGTACATTTTCTATACCCACTTGTCCTGGAATCTATGGGCACAAGGCAGGGAATAACCCAGGACGGGGTGTCAATTCACACTCACACAATCCAACCTATGGGCTATTCGGTAACTCTAATTCTCCTTAGCATGTTTATGGACTGTGGGGGGGGGGGGAACTGGAGTACCCAGAGGAAACCCCATGACAACATGGCAAGAACACGCAAACTCCACCACTATGTTCTAAATGTTCTACAAGACATGTTCCTGTACAGGCACATGTACAAGACAGTATTAACAGGTAAAAGAAAGCAAGTTAACACAGAAAATGACGACATTTCCTGCAAACAATTTGACGAACTTAAAGAAGGCATTAAAACGCCAACTGAAACTACAAGAGTAAGAGAAATACTACTTTCAGGTGCTTTGTTGAATGGAGAAGCTTTCGAAAGGGATGTTTCGGCAATTGAAACTTAAGGTAACAGCAGTTCTAGAGGAGAGGGCAGTAAAGCATTCGGATCCGTTACCCTGCAACATCGAGCTCTACATTACGTAAAATGTAATTACAGGCAGCTGTCCATACATTTGATTTATAAGGAGCATTGATCTGTGATGGTATTGCTACAGATTAAACTGTTTAAAGTAGGGTGACCAGATAATCCATGTCCTCCCAGACACTTTGAACTACATCGGGTTTTACAACTGCTTTGAATCTGAAAGGCTCCTGTGCTCGGCTAACATTAGTGATACGCGCATGATTATAGGAGACTGACCAATCAGAACAAAGCAAGAATGCTGCACTTAAGTGAAATCCATGGTCCTTTTGATTGAAATGGTAGTTTACACATCCTGTCCTAGCTCAACGTGTCTGGGATAACATGAATTATCTGGTCACCCTATTTAAAGTGGCTTCTAAAAAAGACTGATTATTCCGCGACCAAAGACAATTAGGTGTGTTTACTCCCTTTCTTTTTTAGGCACTCCTGAAATGCGTTTGAGACGTACAAAGGGATTTGCAAGTGTGTGAGAGCAGTGAAGCACGCTAGCAGAGCACAGGCTGGCCAGCTAGCGGAGCATGCCAAAAACTAAAGGAGATGGATTCGTGATGAACAGAGAAAAACTGTGAAAGTGACAAGTCATTAGACCCCAGAGTCCTCCTCACAAGAGAAATGGGGTAAACCACAGGCGGAAGAGAGGAAGGCATGCATCGTACGCCGTCTCCATTTAGTACAACAGTTGGCGCAGAAGCATCAGAATGAGTTTAAAATTCTGCTTATCCACCAATCTGTTCATCTTTCTAACCACTTACTCAGCACAGGGTCACGGGGCCTGTTCATCTAGCAGATTATTTTAAGAAACACACATGCAAAACAAAAGCTGGCACGGCAGTGCGGTGGTTAGCACTGCTGCTCTTATCTGTGGGACCAGGGTTCAAGCCTCCATCCATGGCTCCAAGACTGTGGAGTCTGCATGTTGTCGTGGGGTTTCCTCTGTGTGTGAGTGTCCCCTGCAATGGGTTGGTGACCCCATCCTGGGTTGTTCCCTGCCTTGCAGCCATTGACTGTAGGACTCCCCCAATGAACAGGACAAGCAGTTACAGAAAATGGGTGGAAATAATTTCAAACTAAATCTAATATATGGTTCAATAAAGATATTTTAAGATACTTTGTGGGAGTATTTTCTTTGTTGAAATACCTTTATTGAGGATCTTCTCCAGAAAATCATGTCTCATTTGCAACAAGCTGCTTGGTTGGCATGACGCTCCACCCACAGGACACTTCCCATCACAATCCACCGATCACACATGGTTCTCTGCCCTGCCCTAGATGGCTATACCACAGATGACATTGAGTTCTACTGGCGGGGAGGTGACCACGCAGTGACGGGGGTGGAGCGGATAGAGTTGCCGCAGTTCTCCATCGTGGACTACAAGCTCATCTCCAAGAATGTGGTCTTCTCGACGGGTAAGCTGCCCACTGTGAAGCTCAACCTGAATCAATGTAGGTTTATTATGTTTATTATTATTATGACACACTAGGAAAATTACAACTCGGCACAAACCTTACAAGCAAAACAACAGATAAGCAGGGGAATCTTGGGGATTGTTCCACTATAAACATTCATACATCCTCAAGCAACATATCCAGGTCAGAGTCCCTGGAAGAGTTGCATTAGTAAGTGGTCAGTAGGAATGAATACCCTCAAATTATCTGGACTGGAGGCCAGTAATTGCTGTTCCCTGGTATACATAAATGACCACTTACCATTTATGGGTACCTGACCTAATTCCTTTTAAAATGAATACTACAGTATAGTAATTTCCTTTTTTGTGCTACACTAGGGAAAACAATAATTCAAATGCACATTTTTGGGCATCCCATATCACTCAGGTCATGTCCTCTTAGCAAACAGGATTCCGAAAGTCCAGGTAAAGGCCGAAGGTGATAAGGTGACCAAGTGCCCTTCTAGATAAGCTCTTACCATCTGTGTTCTTGGTGGTGCATAGCTTAGCAAAGCTTAATACTGCCGTTTCCTTGGCTACTACATGGTCTCTAGAGCATATGATGCTAATGAAGGCAGATCAGAGTCTATTGGTGCAATAGCAATCCTGTGGTAATTTGACATGGCGTGGGGAATAACAGTATAAGGGGGGTGGTGAAATTTTGTGTCTTCTTCTAGAGCCGCATCATGTTCATTTTGAAGCATTTTGGCTTCATTTAAAGGTTGAGTCGCAGGTCCAACACCATTTATTACAAACCCTACGGACTATTTACAAGCTAATAAGACTCTTACATACATGTAAATGCGTGGGCATGTGTGTACAGACTTATCTCGAATTGAAAATCTCATGCCTGCCTGCTGACCAAACTCTGGCACCAGTTAGCATAGTGTGGGCCATACCATAGTGTCATCTTCACTGCAACTAGGAGACACCATGCTGCAGTCACTAGGAAAGAAGGAACAATTCAGGGGGGGGATTCTGACCTGGTGGGAAATATTTATGAAGTGCATGAGGACTGAGAAGAGTCACGGCGTTGAGGTGAAAGCAAACTAGGGATAAAGACATCAAATGAATCTTTATCTGCCATTTGCACAGTTATGAGTACAGATACATAGGAACACTTCACGTATCCCATCATGCTCTTCTTTCAGACATATATACACACACATACATATATACATATACAAACATATATACACGCATACATACATGTAAGGCTAAGAGTGAAGCTTAGGGCTCAAGCATAGGGTCAGGCCATTTACCCAGCACTGCTGAAGTATTTGGGGGGGGTGGGGCCTTGCTCAAGGGCCCAACAGGGATGTGACTGTTCTGCCAGGGCTGGAGCTGGGGCGGCCATCATGGGCGCAGAGGCCAAACCCACTGAGGTACACGCTGCCCCCGAGGGTAGGGCACACGGGAAACAAGATGTCACAGTACGATACACTTTGCGGTTTCAACTCAGTGACTCAGCTGACATACGAGGCACGTGGGGTAATTCAGGTCAGCCGAAACCGGTGGCTTTTTCACGCAATGTTCCCCATCGATATAGGGCTGGCTCGACCTCTCCAGGTGCCCTAGGCTAAGCGACACCCCCTTAAGAAAATCGGTGACTCGGGGGCCTGTTTTTCCTAGCTAGTGTCGGCCCTGCTTTGATGCCATAATCTACTAATCTACCCCAGATTCACTGATCCCACCATTTAACCTTTCATTGCATCTAATTATGTACGCAGTGTTTACATCCATAGCACGGTACCAGTTTTATCCATTTATACTATAAATATAAATAAATATAAATATTTTATCGGAGCAATTCAGGTTGAGTACCTCAGTCAAGGTGACCACAGGACACCTTCATCAGTGGGTTATGCACAAGTGTCCTTAAGCACCAAACCCTGCAGTCTGTGTCCCGTAAAAATAGAAGGCAGTTCTTCTTTATTATTTTTTCAGTGCCTTTACCTGTGTTCTGTCGGCAGCATGCAAACACACACGGAGGGAAGCTCACAGGCGGTCCAAATAACAGTAGGACTGGCCTTGTGCCACGTGCAAGACGCGCGGACTTCTTGGCCCTCGTTGAACCATCGCTACCTTCCCATCGGCACGTTCTGACGCCGGACACCAGTTGGTGTCTCCCTTGGCGTAGTGCCAAAGCATCCCCTTCCGATGCACATACGGGGCTTTTGTTTACATCGCTATAAATATTTTTGGCTTCATTACTGCTGTTATTTAAGGCATAATCCCTAAGAAGTTCTCTCGTTTTAGACTGGAGTAATTATAATACACTAGAGCAGGGTTCAGTGCTCTGACTAAAATGTATAAATAAAGGCTTTAGGTATGGATCGTATGGCGTACAAAGGAGTTTTCTTCTCAGTGTAGCACGTGTTAATGGGATTTCTTGGGCACTGGAGCATCATGAAAATTTAATGTAAGTTCAAGCCAGTGCTGGCCTGTTCGAGGAAGCAGGCTAGAGGCCAGCTACAGCCTCGAGGACATCCTGCTGTGTTTACTTTTAATTAGGCACAAATATGGGTGTGCTTTCCCCTTTGCAGGGTCGTACCCACGACTCTCCCTGAGCTTCAAGCTGAAGAGGAACATAGGCTACTTCATCCTGCAGACCTACATGCCCTCCATCCTGATCACCATCCTCTCCTGGGTCTCCTTCTGGATCAACTACGATGCCTCAGCCGCCAGGGTGGCTCTGGGTAGGAATGTGAAGTGCTTCCGTGCTGGGGTCTGCCCGAGACATGGAAGCGCATGCATGTCAGAGATTACCTTTGAAAAACCACGCATCTATCTTCCAAACATTTATCCAGTGCAGGGGGGGCAGCATAGGGCACAAAGCAGGAGTACACTCCCTGGATGGTATGCCAGTCTGTCACAGGGTACACACACACACACACACACTACAAGTAGCTCACTACACCAGTTCATCTAATGACACCTGGACAACAAGAAGGAACCAGAACAGCAGGAGAAAGTGTATCAGCCCATGTTAATCTGCTCTTTTCTTATTCTTCTTCCTCTTTTGATTGAATGAATGAATGAATGTTACATTTATATTGCACTTTTGGTGTAACAGTGAACATGTTTTTTAAATAGCAAATAGATGTGGCTAAATCCTGCTTTTACCAAGATTCGGGCAAAATATTTGTCGTGTAAACATCACGTAATGATGAATAAATGCTAGCAAGTAAGTAGGAAGTATAAAAGTGCTAAAGTGGCATGTTTATGTACGTTTTGATTCCGTTAATTATTATTTAGAAATGGTATTTATTTTCGCTACTGCTGTGGATGATTCACTGATCATGCAATGAAGCGAGCTGCCCGTCTCGTTATTTATCATTATTTAAATTTAAATATATAAATATATTATGGAAATGTGCACATTTATTGCTGTCTTATGTGGTACAGCATAATTTAAAATGTTAATGATGTACTCCATGGCATAGTGAAACTTGTTATTTCTTTTTTCTTTTGATTGTGACATTTGATTTGTAATTTCCTGTTGGCTGTTTACATCTTTTATTGAACAGTTCTTTTCTGCATTGTCCAGTGGAGGCACTATACTGTCAGTAAATCGTTAACTTCACAATTCATATGTCAAGTTTATATTTAGCGTATTACATTTATTGAGAGTGGATACAGATTTAGCTACATGTCCAACTGGGTACTTTACCAGCACCATGATATGTCATAATGACGGTCACTCCAGCAAGGTGCGTGACTCTAACCTTTATGTAACCTGCTGTGGGGTTGCTGTGCCACTTTTTGTGGCTGTGTTTGTCCCGTTAAGCGTTGTACTTGGCCCGCATTTTGCTGCGCCGGTCCGCCGCGCTCCGGAAGTCCGACGCGATCGGCCGAGACCGTGCCTCAGCTGGAAGCTGTGAATCATTTGCATGGAAGCAATTTGGGAAAGTGTAAAAGAGCACATCCGGCCCCTCTCGGTCAGATTAGGGACTTCTTATCCTGCTGGATCGCTGACAGATAACGCAGTCATGCTTCAGATGCAGGAGCTTAACATGTTTAAAGGAGTGACAAAGAAAAGCCAGTGCCTTATATATAAAAATCAAGCTGATGACCGTAAACTGCGCAGTAAAACCAATCCACTTCATAGCCTGAGGTATGTCAGGTTCTGATCTTCCTAACAAACAGTCCCCTCCTTCATTAATGCCTGCTCCCCTTTATTTGGCCACCACAAAGGCAGCGGCCGAGTCGGGGGGGGGTGGGGGTGGGGTGGGGGTTGGGGGGGGGGTGGGGGGTGGGTGGTGGGGGGTGGTGGGGGTGGGGGGGGTGGGGGGGGG
>JAODKN010000048.1:3749695-3766694 GCA_026774425.1 Petrocephalus zakoni | reverse complement strand
CTCCAGCCTGGCTCTTCCCTGCTTTTCATTAATGAAGGGCTTCTTCCGTGCTTCATGGGACTTCAGACCTGCTTCTAAGAGCCTGTTAAGAACTGTCCTAGCTGTGCACCTAGCTAGAGCATCTATGCGCACTTAATGTTTCCCATTCCTGTTGAAGGTCACTTGAGGTCATCCTCAAATTTTTGAGGCGTTGGTGGGTAATTTGACGATCATCTCTGGAATTAGAAAGTCGCTTCCCCCCTCTATCTGGCTGGTTTCTGGTCATTCCTGCTTCGCCTTGTTCTTGTGTACTGCTGTCTTAAATACTTTGAACCTGTAAGCAACCTGCTGTGCAGTTGAGCCTTCTGCCAGCAGTACTTGGATTAAACCGGGATTTAAAAATGCAAATTTTTTGAAAAAATAGAGTGGTTGTTCCTGAGCTGTATAAGTTAAACAAATGATCTGGTGGCTGATTCCTTTTAAATGTATCAGCACTACTTTCTCGTTAAATGATTATGGCATATTTATTTTATTTGTTTGCGAGGTGGTTGAAGAACTACTTTTTTAAATTGAAAACAAAAATGGAAATCTTCCCTTTCCAAAAGCGAAAGTTAAGAGCAAAATTTAGACAGGGTACCCAGAAAAAAATATTAATTTAAACAGAGTCATCCTTCAAATATCCTCTTTGGTTCATTATACATCACATACTGTATTTTTAGTGTCATAATTTGATTTGTGATCGATATCATTCCATTGTAATGCCTTAACATAAATACTGAACAGGTCCAGACAGCAGTGGATAGCAAATGGTGTTGTAGAGATGTAACATGCCAGGTCAATTGTGTGTAGCTGCCTGCGTGTGTGGAGGGTCCCCCTCTCATGTACCCCTAAGTGTCAGGGGGTCCTCATGTACCCCTAAGAAGCAGAGTTCCCCTCGTCACCCCAAGTATCAAGATCCTCGTTCATGTTCCTCCAGGAAAATATCCAGCTAAATAACTGGGTTAAGTGTCAAATATGAAACTGGTTAATGTGTACTTATATAAAAAGGCCGCAGCAGTTTATAAAGCTCCCTGAATAATTAGAGTTAATATATATATTTATATTAATATTATATATATTAATATTAATATATATTTTGGATCATTCATTATATCCATGTCAGAAATAAATCTGGTATAACAACATGGAAAATGAAGTATGATCATTTGATTTATCATTACAATTATAATATTTACTAAGTAATATTATGTTGTTACTGTAGGAATCATGTAGGTACTGTCACAGTGAATCTATTTTGTATGCAAAGAGTGTACATGCAATTATTACAGTTATATGAACTGTATATCATCCATAACCTATACAGCCTGATTCGTTGTGCATCTCATTAAAATGCATAGCCGATTACACACATATGTACCTACATTTCTGAATACATGCAGTTTTATTATTTATTTTATTTTTTGTTCTTTTTGCAAGTGCTCTATTGTAAGGTGTTATCTGGGTATCTAGATTTGCCATCTCTTTACTATAATTTCAGCAGGTAAATAGCTATCTTAATATTATTGATGTACTTTTTAAGGGGTCAGGGATTTAAATACTATGTTCCAGTACGTCGCTAGCTGTATATATGACATCATCTGTGACTACATATAAAATGAAGCGGTATAATATTGTAAATATTAGAGAATTTCTTAATACGTTTTTAACCTTCCTAATTTGTAATATATTTAAATGTGAACAGAAGCAATCACAGGTTAATGGCCTATATATATGAGAAGTATAGACGGACAAACATTTTTAGAGAATCTGTGGCTGGTAACTTGAAACGTCAAAGAAGATGATGCAAGTCTGTGTGTGTGAATAATACCTAAAATAGGGTTATGTTACTGAAGAAGAATTGTATTAAAAATGCTTCCTTTCTAATTAACTCAATTTTACTGCATTTTTCATTGTATCACACATGCCCGTGTCACCTGATATTCAAATAGGTGTATTTTGTTGGACAAAAATGAATATTGATTCTGACAAATGAGAGCAAACAGTTCATAGTAGATTATCTGCTTGCCATAATGTAACACAAGATAGGACACATCCACTCCATTGATAAAACACATTTTATAGAAAACGTGTTGCTTTCAACTTATGGAATTTATGCAGGAAATGAACATTGTGCATAATACTAGATCTGTTAATCCTCATTTGTCATTGCTGGCGTTTAGAGCATCTTTATGATTTATAGTTACGTTCTGTGATTTTATTATTCATTCAGCATCTACGGCCAATACATTTCAAAACCTGTCTTTCACAACACTGTCTGATGTTAATGGTTTTGCTGGAAACTCTACTCCCAGTCTGCAGTATCGGTTCAAATGTTTAAGGCTGAAGATGTCACAGTTTGTGGACATTGGAGATTATTAATGAAACGAGAATTACTAAAGGGTGTCCTTTCGATTTTATCATTCGAAAGGAGAGATTTCTTGCCGCGTATTACAAGTTCAGCACTCAGCTCCCATCTCCCATATTAAGGAGGCAGTTTTCCCAAAGAATTTTCCAAACATGGGAGTACCTAGAAATTCTTCCCCTCCAACAAACTGTTACCTTGAGCTCCCCCTGCTAGGATTGGCCAAAAAAATATGGGTCCCCCACAGTAGAATTTACCAATTGTGGTCAACTGGTAAAATTTGCAGAGAGGAGGCATAATGTTTATCAAGCATATAAGTAAAAACATTTCAGATTTAGGGGCCACTACAAAGTGCTGGGGGGCCTGAATCTCCCAGGAAATCCCTGCCCTTCCCCTCTAACTCACTTGCATCTCAACTGTCCTAAAACTTGCATGCCACATCCCAAGTATGGGTTACTAACTGACCCACACAAACCTGAATCAGACCCTTAATCTAGTGGTTCTCAAACTGTGGTAGCAGACCAAGATATGTTGCGTGGGCTGAAAAAAACGAATGGGAATTTTAAATTGAAATCAGTGTAAAATTACATGATATAAAACGTTATAGGGTTGAATAAGATATTAACCTGAAAAGCTAGCTCACCCCTTTCACTAAAATGGTAAGGGCTGTTTTTTATGTGCGTGTGCGCGTGAGTGTACGTGCACGTGCATTCCGGTTACTGTGATTTTTTTTTTTTTTTCCACACCCATTGCTGTTCTGGTTTTGAAGTGATACTTGTTCCAAATCACTTGAAAACCAGTGTGATGATCCGTTTCCGCCCATACTGATATTCAAAGAACGGTTCCCTAAGAAACTTTTTATTCATATATTTGACATCGGCCTTACTCTTAAGAAAGAGTCGCCCTTTTATATGTGATTACAACAGCTTGTTTTCTAATACAAACAAAAATGTGTGAAAGCTGCTGGCATTACATTGGGGTTGATGTCCTCGCCCAGTCCGAAAAGGGCTGCAGGATGGCTCAGCTGAAGTACTGACTGTACAATTAATACTTTCTGAAAGGAAAAAAATATAAATAAAACACAAGGATATTGCAGCCAATTTCTGCATGTAAATATGAACAACTGTCGACTAGTGTGTACTTCTTGAAATTGAAATGCAATATAAATAAAATATATTTAACTGATCTAACTGGTTTAAGCGAGAGCTTCTTCAGAAAGTGCTTCCTCTTGGGGATCGAACAAGTGGGTTGTTCCTCATGTAATGCTCAGTTTCATGCTCATTCCTGCAAAGATGGTTTAAAAAGAGGAAAACAAAGAACATTATCCTAACAAACCGAGCCGGTCCACCTATTAGGCAGCTGTTTCTAGGCCAGTGTTTCCCAACCCAGTCCTTGGGGAACCCCAGACAGTCCATGTTTTTGCTTCCTCTCAACTCCCAGTGCGCCTATACCAGGTATTCGGTACTCCTGATTGGCTGGGAAGGAGCAAAAAGTTGGACTGTTCAGGGGTCCCTGAAGACTGGGTTGGGAATCACTGGCCTAGGGTATCGCCTTCAGAGGAGGCGCCAACTTAGAAAGCCGGATTCACTGGGTCTCAGACAGGGGGCGCCAGCTTGCCTGGGGCAACACGTGGGTACCCCTGCTGACAGACGTAAAAAAAATTATCATAATTTGTAATGAGTCTGGCCATTTTACTGTACGGTTTGATATGCAGTACACTGCTCACTGCTACAGCATATACAGAACCACAGTTGAAATCCAAAGTTCAAGGATATCTTCTGAGATATATCGGAACATGTTGCACTGAGCTTTGCCTTGTAAGCTGGGTCTTCCTTATTGGTCACATTGTGCAATATCAGTTTGTTAAATGTGTAGCATATGTAGCTCTAAAAATGCAGTTATCTAAGCTAATGAAAAAATGTATCCACCAACACAAGCAATAAACATCTAAATGTTTTTTCCTCTCAATGAAAAAATATTAATAATAGTAATAATAAATAAACTGGGTTGTTATAGTGGAGACTCCTGTTTAACCCTGGGGAGAATGTAAGACCATTCAGTACATGCTGACTGGTGATAAACACATACACACACCCTGCTACACTCTAATATAAAAGGTCATATTTGAATGCTTTGGTGCCATGTTTGTGATGTTAAGTCAAGCCATTGGCTTTGTGACCTCATCTTACTTTTCATCTCCGCCTGGTTTTCCTCCACATTTTGAAAACCACTTCTTACGGAACATCTGAGCCGGTGACTACAGCCCTGCGTATTACGTTTGCATCTCTCTCTCTGCACATTTATGGGGCTATGTAAGTGATATTTAACAAAGGCTCTTTGCATGTTTCTTTTCCTGTGCTCTTTAAGGTGCTAAAAAATCCTCCCATACTGCAGTGACTCCAGAGTATGAGGTGATCATCTCTATTATTGCTTTGTGTGGGCTGATTTCGGAAGGAAAAAAAAGAAAATAGTTCAAATGCCCCAGAGGAGCCGTTCCTATTGGATCCTGCGTGGAGGGAATTAATCCCGGGTTTGGAAAACCCATGTTTTCAACAGAGCACTTCTACTTGAGCACTTAACACTGAGGCAAACTACTATTGACCAGGGTTACATAACTACACTTGTATGTGCTTCATGCTAAAAAAATGCTATACAAACCTTTTCCAGTCACCCCTGCTGACCAAGAGTCACATGACATCGGCACTTACAGATTTGTGATCAATAAGTTAGAAAAGTTATTTAAAATATTAGTGAAAATACTTGCCCAGAAATAATAATAATGATGATTATAAATCCGTGTTCCTCCAAAAATAAGCAGGCACAATCTTGGGCACAGGGTGTCATAGTGACAAATCCAGAACACAAAAACATTGTGTCAAATTAATGTTTTTTTTTTTTATTTAATATGCTAATCCCCATTTCGCAATAGCAGTATTTATTTGGGAGCCCCACGTCACATGGAAAGCCCACGCGTGAAGAACATGTGATGCGCTGAATGCCACGAAAGGGATGAACAACAGGTTGCAATCCCATCATGCATTGGTGCAGCGTCTTTTTTTATCTACCGTGGAATATCCCCTTATACGCAGAGATTGGCTTCTGAATTAGACAAAGGGACATGAGTCAGGCTCTTTTCCGTGGGCAAGCTTGGCTGGAGAACAAAGGAGGATGCAGATCTGACAGAGGACCGGCACCCTCGGATTGCTGAGAGTCAAGTGACGTGCGAGAGACGCAGCAGAGAGTCTCATCCAACAAAGAAAGTGATGCATTGCGCATTGCGACCAGCTTCCAAGGACTCGAATCTCCCGGATGCACTCTGATGCTACCTCTTGCCATGTGTCAGGTAATGAATGGAGTCTCGCCATCCAAAACATCCGCTCGTTAGTGTCCCTTTCATCAGCCGTGCCCGGCTTCCAGCTACCGAGGGCAATGCAAGCACTTGGACATAGACGACTAGAAAAAAACACCACCATTTTAGCCAAGATCATGATGACAGCTGACATACTCTAACCTTTGGTTCATTTAACTTTTTTAGCACTAAACTTTTACTTTACGTGTAAATATGAGTATACAGCACAGGTCTGAAAAACACGAGATACTGAAGTATTTGAATTTTCGTGCCTGAGAATCACAACATGTTGGTGGTTACAGCAAAATAGATGTTCTTCACCTTGTTGAATTCCAGGAGCATGTCTCCTTCTCCTGCAATCAATCTCATTGCCCTCTCTCTCTCATTTTATTTATTTTTTTGCTAATGATAAATTTGATGGGCTTTTTAATAAGGCAGTATTATTGATCACTCGTGGCTGTTTTGGCAAAATCGTAGCCTCTAGCATCACTCATATGTTTATGAAAATAACGTTGAACTCCAAATAATGTGACGGCAAAGTTAAAAGGACATGATGTCATTTACAAAGTGGTTTATCTAATACATGGGTCCCTGAGAATCTGGAGGTAATGTCTGCATCTCATTTGTTATCACACTGTATAGACAGACTAATCCTTCATCCACCACTGCATATTCTGGTCAAGATTGGGAGGAGCCTATCCCAGGTACCAGGGCCGGATGAAACGCCAGGTCAACTGCTTGGAAGGTAGCTATGCTAGCCATTGTATCACCCACGCTTAACGTAAGAAGAGGTTCGCCACAGCTGTGTTGCAGATGGCCGTGTCGAATAGGTTCCAGTAAAAATGTCTGTCAACTTTTTCCCGGAGACGCTGAAACTTTCTATTAAACATTGATTGCTGATTGGTTCCTTTACCCCCTCGTCGGTTTCAATTGATTGGCTCTTGTGCGCCCCCCACCCAGATCGCAGTGTTCGACTCCTTAGGAAATATAGTTACAATGTTGTTAGAAATTGTTGCAGTGCAGTTAGGAATTGTTACGAAGTTGTTCGGCCATCCCGGGCAAAGCCATTTATAAGTTAACATTTTTATAGTTCTAAAATCTAAAGCTGGAAACAGGTTTTCATGCCATTCTAAATCTGATTATTCTTTGAATATTTCAGTGAAAAATATACAGCGCTTGCTATGTGCCCAGTGTCACTGCAATATGACTGTCAGAAATAATTGGCTGATGAAAACGTCCCTAGGCGAGTTAGCCCCAATTAATCAAAAGCATGTTTCTGGGCCTCCGCAGAAGTATTTTTTCCCTCTTAAAAGAACATCAAGCAGCATCTTTTATTTTCTCAGTCAACCTCTAATTAACGCGAGTACATGTTAATAGGCTCCTTCTAGCGCAATGATTAAAAATTCTGATTGGAGGACAGCAGCCGTCGGCTTCGGGTGAGGGGACGCGGCGCGCCGGTCTGTGCTCGCACTCTGTGCGTTTTTATCCCCTTCTTTACGCCGGGAGCCGACGGCGCCGCACGTACCGCGGTTACCGTGGGACGGAAATGCACGGGATGAAGTAAAACTTGGATTGAAGGGAAAGAGAGCAGCCCGTATGCAGATTGCATTGCATTCCCCCCGTCTCCTAATGAGGCACAACTGCAACAGTACTCACACCGGGGCTGGGGGGGCTGCCACATTGCTAGGACCCGGAGCTGCCTCTGTGGGGGAGATCAAAGGCTGCTGACTGTTCTGACGAACCACGGTACCTATCGAAACGTCATTATTATTAATAATAAATAATTATATTATATATGCAGCATTCCCTGTATATGTTTGTGGTTTTGCTCTACTCTCATTCGTTCAGGGCGAGCGAGTGCAGCCTAATGGTAGCCTTTTTCGATAAGGTAGCACTGATCGATATACATAACTGTCGGTTCGCGCTCCGGTAGCATGTTCCGGCAGCACTCGGCAGAACACCGGCATGCGGTAGCAGAGGACTAAAGAATAAGGCTGCATTAGGAAATCTCTTTCTCGATCTATAACCCCCCCTCCCCCTCCCCTTTTGCAATGCCATGATGCCCCCGGTCATTGCACCGGCAGCCGGCACCGACCTGCCGGTGCAGAACGATGCTGGTGCGCAGGGGAAGGCTGATGAATGTGCGGGGCCCAGCCTTCATAAATATAAGAATGGTGCGGGAGCCGCGTTAATGAGCGGGGGGAGACCGAGCAGAACTTCTGTAAGGATTTATTGTGGCGTGTAGTGCTGTCCGGAGCAGGAATAAGGAGGCGAGGTCCGTAAAAAGCCATAAAGCCAGCCATTACCTGGAGTGTAAGAACACATAGGAGCATTAAGGAAAACGTAAAGCCGATTTATGGCGGAGTCCCCGTAGATCTTTACATTCAGCTGGAAGTGCGAATTATATTAGTTGTAAAGTTTTGTGAATTTGTTCATTATCCTCGACGTGGCTTAAGTGGCAGGCACAAAACGTTGGTATTATATCATGATTAAGGGAAAATGTGGGCGTAGTCTTTATTTTATTGCAAATGAGTTCGTGAAATAATGGAAAACAAGCTAATATTTTCATTAACATGAGCTCTGTTACGCCGGTTACTTTTCGTTACCTGCGGATTTTGCCCATCTTTTGCCTGAGATATCTGTCACTTATGTAATTTTCCCACGTTGGGGCTTCAGTCATGACGCGCGTCTCGCCGCTTCGTTACTGCATGGTCATCCTGGCAGAATGGACAAGCAAAGAAACACAAATCATTATGGAGACGGAAAAGAGCGAGTTATTGTTTAGGAAGTCGCCTGTAATTGTTCGCATAAATCACCGCGCTGTGAAGCTTTAAACTGTTTGTGGTCAAAACGCCAGCTCTTCTAATTCCAAGTTTCGCTCTGTATCCATTGCCAGTTTTGAAACAAAGAATGGTACAGAATTAATTATAAATAAAGTATTATATTTATTATATAAATATTAGGCTATGTATTTGCCAGACTTCATAAAATATTATCTAGCCATGCAGAGCCTAGCCCAGGGATGCCAGTCCAAATTGTGCAAGATATTAAGGTAATTATTTGTTAATATTTTGTAAGAACTTAGGTAATACTTTAAAGCCATCCTCAGGTAACTTGTTATAAAAAAACGTGAATTTGTATTTATTGCAGTGTGGGGACCCAGTGCCCCCTCAATGTGTTAAAAACCTGTAACCTTTTACATTGTGGGGACAGTCCCCACAAGGATAACCTCAATTTTATAAAAATCAGTGACTGCAATTAAAAAACTAAAAATGCCTTGTAAAGTTATGTATTTTCTTTGATTCTTTATGGTCAACGTTAGGTCTGGGTTAGGGGTTAAGGGTGTTATATTTGGGATTAGGGTTATGCCCATAGACATGAATGGAGAGTCCCCATAAAAGAGAGGAACACATGGACTGTGTGTGTGTGTGTGTGTGTGTGTGTGCATGCGTGTTTGTGTTTGGGGTGGGGGAGGGGGTCTCCATCAGGCCAATCCGCATTTCTGGCATGTGGCTCCTGGACCCACATGGCCACCAGCTAGGAAGAGTTATCCACAATTCATTTAGGACCACATTTATTTTCCATTTGTGTTTGTGTTTGTGTTGGTAGATATGACTAATAGAATATTCGTCTTCTCAAACCAGTTTGTAGTGCTAACAATGAAAACCAAATTTGTCATAAGGCAAAGGGAAAAAAAGAAAACATAGAAAGTGTATGAATTTGTTTCTGCAAATTAATCTGTCAGGATTCTGGCTCCCCAAAGCATTTTGCCAACCCTCTTCCCAAACATACACTATTTTACTTTCAGATTATGAACATGTATTACAAGTAACCCTGAACTTTCATCTTAAACTCGCTAATCAGTGCATCAACATACTTGTTCATTAAAAATTTCACTGTGGGGAAGGTAATGCAGTTTAATTACATGTCTGGAAAAATTTTGATTTTTTTTCTGGATTTTTGACCCATTGTATTGATTTTGAAGGGGATATGTTATCAAATATAGCTGGGACATTCACATTCTGCATGGGCATGCTTTTGATTAATTGACCTTTTTGGGAAAAGTTGCTGGTTTACAAGTGAACACAACAAGCCTACAGCTATATAACATCAATTATACCGTGCCACATTAATATGTAAATTCAAGACCATGGGACTAATTTGCTTCCTTAATTAGTAAACAATGGTCTTTGCCCCATGTTATATGCAAATTGCTTCTCTCTTTGATAAAGGTTACAGGCAAAGAAGCATACGGGATAATTTAACTTTTTGTTTTGAGTTTTTCCAAGGCAAGGGTGTAATGAATATTTATTAAAGTTGATAAAAACTTTAGGTAACACAGAACACTGCCCAAAATTACTTTGGTCATCATTAAAACGTTTTTTTTTTTTTCTAGACAATCTTAGTTAATATTCAGTTTAATGAGGTGGGGAATCAAAAATAAAAAACAAATATATATATATATATATATATATATATATATATATTTTAATGGTACTTCCATCCATCCATCTTCTCATTGGATATTC
This sequence comes from Petrocephalus zakoni, assembly GCA_026774425.1. Taxonomy (NCBI): domain Eukaryota; kingdom Metazoa; phylum Chordata; class Actinopteri; order Osteoglossiformes; family Mormyridae; genus Petrocephalus; species Petrocephalus zakoni. The sequence continues at coordinate 3,756,436 of JAODKN010000048.1, read as the reverse complement.
TGATCAAGGCTGGGGAGAACTATCCAAATTTTTATAATGGGAAATTCTCTGATTTTTGGAAAAAAATGTGTAATAAAATCATAATTAAATCCTCTAATTAGGCCCTGCTACCTGATACCTCTGTAAATACCACCATCTCCAAACCTACCATTTCATGCTGTGATAGCTTTGCTAACATTGCATCCACTTTAAGATGTTATTACTTTTATTAAAAGAAAAAAAAAGACTTGATTTTTAGTTTACGTGATGTTTAAAGGTATAGTTAACAGACTATAGTTGGACATCTATGAAAATAAAGCTTGGAAAATAACAGCCAGACTAGCACTGTGTTCGGAACTTTGTGAAAGGGGTTTATAGCTCGTCCTAGGAAGTTGTTACCTTAGAAAGCAATTTGTGAGCATCATGCTGAAATAGATGCAGCCACTCCATGCCTGTGTACTCGGACAACCTTCGCTACCTTCGCTACACCCTCCCTCACTACAGCACAACACAGCGGAGGCTATGATAAGCCATCGCTAATAAAATAGCTGTCTCTAGTGACCCCAACACAGGAAAAGGATAAATTATTGAGGGATAAAAACTCAGATGACTCACGTGCCTATTGACCTTGACAGAGGTCTTCAGAGAACCAGTGTGATGTTTGATGGACGGACCCCCAGCAGTCGTTGGCAAAATGTCTCAAGCACCCCCCCCTCCACCACCCTAATCAGGAGCAAAATATACCAATATTACCCCCCCCCCCCTCCCAGGTTGCTCTTTGTTGCCATCCCACCTCTATTACAGAGGGAAGAAATCTCTGTTAAGCTCCACCCCAAGTGCCTAATGCTGTAAGATTTGTTATTTTGTATCAGAGGCCCAGATAAGTTTGAACGTTGAAGGTTTAATTCCTTCACACTGTGCAAATTAACATCCTATTCTTCTGTGGTCTAAAGATGGAATTCATACCAGATATTTCCAAAAATACTCTGAACTGTACAATCCATAATAAACAGTTTTACTAATCCAGAAGGCATTATTTATTTAAAGATGCTAACTAATACCAATCAGCAGTGATTGTGGCGAAGAGGACCGATTTTTTTTTTTCATTTAATGTGAAGATCCACAGCTAATCCCCATAACTAATATTCCGTCAGATCTTCTTGTGTTCTGAAAACTGTAACAAAATCCCTGAATCATGAAGTTTAATTTATCGCATCAGTTAGTGAGATTATTTAGCGGAGATATTTTATAACTGCTTTGTGGTGAAGGTATGACCCTTCCCAGAGAAATTTCTGTGCATGTTCTGCAGGAAGCATATTTAGGGTGTCCATTAGGCCCCTTTGGCCCCCTATGGTTATGCCATTTAAAAATATTCTTTTGGGTTTTTATGTGTCGCTGCTTTCTGTGAGCAGAAGACTGCACGGACAAATCAAAGCTACTGAAATTGGTGCATCTGTGTTGCCCGGGAGAGAAAAAGTGTGCCGACACATTCACACCTTACTTTTTTGTTTTTAACCAGAGTGCAAGGCTCCCAGTCCAATATCCCTCATACCGTGCCTCACTTTGCCATCTGCTGAAGAGCCCGCTGTGTTCTTCCGGGATAAATTCACCCATTCTCGCCAATTTGGCTGTTAATGAAGACATTACCAGGTGCTGCGTCTTTGTGCTTGGCAAATTTAGATGGCCTCTTCAGCGCCTGTGGTGGGCGGGACTTTTGGTGAAATGAGGCGGTCGCTGAAACCGGGGAAATCAGGGTTTGACAAAACGAAGGCGAGAAATAAAGTTTAACCAATGGCTGAAAAGCATCTCATCCAAGGTCCTTCTGCAGCAACCAATCACAATTCACTTCATAGAATGCCAAAATAAGAAAAATTCTAATTCCACGGTCACCCTTTTTTTTATATGCATCCAATGACACCCCCAGACATATTCCACCCCTGCTACAATTTCACCACAAGCATCAAACATCACCTACTGGATCATCCATTTCTATTTCTAACTCCAAACCTCCCTTGCCCTCAGTCAGACCTTATCCTTCTCTTAGCCAATGAAAGCGTTACAGGAAATCGTTAACCCCCAGACTTTACATAAACCCCAGCCTCATACCTGTGACTGAGGGCAAACGTCAGCTAATAGCTATTAGCTCTGCAAGCCATTCTTCATGATCTCAGCAGCTAATTTTGTGTCCTGTGCTTCTTACTTTCACCAAAAGCATCCACAGGTTATAGAGACGCGTTCAGAGTCACTCTTCCTGTGTTAATTTTAGATATTCTGCCCGGATCCATCCCTCTCTGACACCACCTCACCCCAATGCCAAGTTACTACGTCAAGCACAGCAGGGTAGACGATCTTGATAAGACATTACCTATTCAATCATTCGCCTTTCAGTCTACTGAAACGGGTTAACCACAGTTTTCCCAGCAAGCTCCATTCCATTTCTTTTAAGCCCCGAGGTTGCCGTCACCAATGCCGTCACCGACACCTGTAGCAATTTCTTGCTCCAGAACCCCCAACTGTGGTTTCTGACAGGAATTATTTTAATCTTCAGTCTTTCCTGTATTATCACTCGCCACAGTGCACAAACGTTCCGAAGTGGCCATTTGCCAGTGTCGAATAAACTCGGCTGGCCCATTCGATTCTCCCCGGCTCGGCGCCTTTTAATCCGTCAGAAGCTCCCAAGGGCCTTAAACTACACACAAAGAGCGATGTCTATGATGCAGGAACAGCCAATGGAAAAGAATGTTTTTTTCCTACGGTTGACAAAGGTCTCACGCAAATGAAAGAATTGACAAGTAATCTAAATGCACCCATTACATCAATTATTGTTACTACTATTATTATTATTATTATTATTATTATTATTGATTGATATCTTTACGATTATTGGTCCAACCAAGCAGAATAGCAGTGGTAGTAGTAGTGTTAATTAAAATTTTTCTTAGTATTCATTTTATTAATGTTCTGTACTATCCTGTGAAGAGAATTTTGTTTGTATACTGTGCATTTTTTTTATCTGTTTGTACACTAGGTTCGGCTACTTGTTTGCACTGTTTACACTGTCTTGGCACCTTTTTTGCGCTACATGCATATGCGTGTCTCTGCTGCTGTTTACACAAGCGCTTCACCCTACGTAACGTGTCCTAATGTCCTGAGCGCGCCAGCTCACGACGCCCGGGAGCCGATGTGAACGGGACAGACCTCAAATCAACATCCTTTTGCTGACACACCGAAAAGACGACAAATAATCCCGATCTGTCCATCCTCCAGGGATCCCTGCCAGGTATCGGCCCTCGGCGAGGCCGTGACACATCGTGTATCAGATGTGTTTATTTTCCCATGCGCCTTCACTGTCCTGTGTGCACCGCCCACGTCCATTAGGGCAAGTGATGAAATCAGCTGGCATGCTAGTCAAAAAGGGCCTCTCTTTCAGAAAGACACAAAACGATGTATTTTGCAATATGTCAAAGTACAGGCTACATGATGCACGGTTAGCACTTTTTGGATGCTGTGATTAACATAGCCAGACTCTAGATTTTTTAAACATTTTATATTAACATACTCAAATTCATTGCATTCATTAAAATCCCTTATTAAAGGGTACACAGTTCAGCTTCTTAAACTCCCAGAACAATAGTCTCATATAAAGAAAAAAGATAAAAAACACAAAGAGAAGATTATTTGGGCTTGGGAGGCAGTCTACAGTAAGTGTGGTTTCACATTACCAGAGGGTCAGGCACAAATGGACTCCATCAAGTAATATTCGAAAGCTCCTGAAAACCCCGGTGGGATGATCTGTGGCAGAAGGACGTGCTTGATTTTTATCAGTCGAAAAGCAAAGCTAACAGGTCGTTCTTAATTAAACAGCAAGGGCAATAAAGGCAAAAGCATGCAAGGGCCAGGGATGCAGACATTGTTCGATTCAGGATACAGACCGAAAAAGGCAATTAACTTACGGCTTTATCAGTGAAGTCCCTGTGCTTTTACCAGATTTAATGACTGTATATTTTTCATTGTCTTCAGTGCATCTGAATATCAAATTATAGCCAGAAACGGCTGAACATTTAACATTTAATCCCTAGAAAGACATACCACAAAGACTGGAAAAGCACATACAGATGACTAGCATGCAAAACACGCAGATTAGTGAGTTTTTATTAGTGTAACTGCTCACTTTTTAATTGTAAGGAATCGCATCTTGAGAGTGACATTGAGGGAAGGCGGCGGTGGGGATAGAGGCGGCCGTGTCTGTAGTCATTGGGCGTATTAGGATCTATTGCAAGGCTTGGAAATCACCACTGTGACAGAGGGGGATTTGATGCAGCCTCAAAAAAAGGCACATCACTAAAAACCCTGATCCACCAGCCTCAGGCCCCACTGTGATTTAAAAGCAGGCCATGCATTGCAGATTTAGTGTAACGCAAAACTGGCACGGTGTTTTCTCCTGGGTGTCCTGTGTCATAGGGGGTGACCTCCAGGCTCACAGTCTCGATTGACAGCTACGGTCAGGGTTGCCGCACATCTGGTGTGAAACTCACACTTTCAGACTGTCACAGTCACGCAAGAAATCTTATGACAAATCTATATTATTCCACTATAAACCTAAAATTAGCTACATCAAATGTGTTGGGGTACTGTGCAAACCCTACAGACTATTTACAATGTAATAAAACTGTCGCAGAAATGGAAAGGCGCGTGCAGATAGATTGAGCCTCACTTTGAACGCCCAGGTACTAGTACAGTATAAGCAGTATTGGAGTGGGGACTACACAATGGTTATACAACTATGCATAACTATTAACAAACTAAGAACCTAATTAGGATTTCACAACGCCCAGTTAGTGCAACACAAGGGATTAATGGGGGACCCCACAATAGAAACATCTGGAGTGCCTCTTTTCACATGGTGGAGGGATCTCCAGGCAAGTGAAGGGGGGAGATGGGGCATAGGGCGCCTGTCCATTAATGAACCTGCAGGCCAGCAGCAGGAAGCAAGCGCCAAGAGGAAGCCAGGGAAGAGGGACCAGGAAGGGGGTGTGACCCACGACCAGGAAAGGTGTGACCCGCGACCAGGAAGGGTGTGAGCCGGGACCAGGAAGGGTGTGACCCGCGACCAGGAAGGGTGAGACCCGCGACCAGGAAGGGTGTGAGCCGGGACCAGAAAGGGTGTGACCCGCGACCAGGAAGGGTGTGACCCGCGACCAGGAAGGGTGTGACCCGCGACCAAGAAGGGTGTGACCCGCAACCAGAAAGGGTGTGACCCAGGACCGCTCGGGCTGACTGAACACCAAGACGTGCTGCAGGTTTTGAATCATCTACAGCGGCTAGATAGCACAAGCTGGTAGACCAGCGAATTGCAGGCAGTGGCTTGATAGCACAGCCAATAGGGAGCTACAACCGTCAAGTCGTAGGGTAAGAAGATGCTGAGATGGATACTGAGACAGGATGAGACAGGACTTTAGCCCCCTAAAGTGTTCTGTAGCCACCCTCCAATAAATATACACCAGTTAGCTTAAATGGTCACACTTTACTTGAGGGGACAACGTAGTAGGGGATAATGTATTAGTACACTCTTACTTAATGTATTAACCAGTAATTAAGTGTAGTTACCTACTGCTCCCATGTCCGTTCATCATTAATCAATCATGATGGTTTATGAATTCCATTCAGGAACTGTATTAATTAACAGTTCCTGCATAGAATACAACCGTAAAGAACCAAGAAACATAATTGATTAATCATGAACTAACACTTAGTTAATGGTTAATTAATGCATTAAGTAGTTATTGTACTACTACATTTCTCATGTCCACTCAAGTAATTAGTTACCATTTAAATAATGTTGGCAATTTCCATGAAACCCCCCCAGTAAAGGTTTAGCATCCCTTTCCTTAAATCTCTAGAGGGGTACATACAGATGTGTAAACAAGGACATTAAACACATCAATGACCTGCTAAGGACTGGTGTCCCTTTCAGTTCCATTCAAGGTGTAACCATGGTTTGTGCCCTCTACTGCCTAAAAATCGGCTTCAGTCTGGCTGGAGACTCTGAACTCCCCAGGATGGATGGAAAGAAACACGTTAAATGAGTAGAAAATAATAGCTAAATGAAACAATGTAATTAAATGCAAAGTGACTTTTCTAGAGTGCTTTATTAGCAGTTATTTGTAGGCACCCTGGACACAGCAGACATATCGTTCTCCTCGGCCATTTTGCACATATCGACCGCCGTGCACGACTTCCTCATTTCGCTTGATTATGAGTGGCTTTCTCTGCGGCAAGTCGTACATAACGCCCAGATACGCGGCAACCCCCTGGGGGCCTGCGCCAAACCGCTTACGCGGCGGATCGGCAACATGTCAAATTAGCAGGAGGTAGCAATAGCATTTGTCACAATCTCAGGCAAACAAATGTGCACAATAAGCTACCGCAAACTGAAAAAAGTCGCTCAGCCCAAGCAGACAGTATGTGTCTTAATAAAGAAACCAGGAATCTCAAAACAGGGTGTGGAGGCAGGCAGATAATTCTCCTTAAATTTAAGACACCCATTACAGCCATTTATATGCTCTTAAGTAATTATTGGGTAACACTTTACTTGAGGGGGCCACAAATAATAGTAGTAACTCATTGACTACTGAAGTACTAACTATGAACATGAATTACTTAATGATTAACTAATGAAGTTCCAGCAAAGAATACATGAATCGTCATGATTGATTAATGATGAAGTAACGCATAGTTAATGGTTAATTAATGCATTTACTA
>JAODKN010000048.1:3714303-3741256 GCA_026774425.1 Petrocephalus zakoni | reverse complement strand
CTTGACCCCCCATCCCAAAGATGTGAAGCAACAGTGCTAACCACTGCACTACCGTGCCACCCCTTCATGTGAAACCAAAATTTCCAAAACTCACAGATGATCTCAGAAAAGTATACCATGGACTGAGTGAGTTTTGGAAGTCTGCTCTTCAGTTGATCACCAGACATTTACCAGAATGCACATCAGGTATAAAACGTAAGCAGACATTAACATCCCAGTCTTAACCTAATATACACATCCCAACGCCGGTCATATATATATATAGGTGGTTATCCACCACTGTCATAAATGTGAGACATTTTGCACTGTTGCACTTTTTTTTTCCCTTCACTTTTAATTTAATCCTACCCACCCGCCTCAAGTGGAATCATCTATGATTCTTTCTGACCAGCTCTAATGGATAAAGAATCGCTTCTGAATAAATCAGGGCCGTCCTAATTGGCCGTTGTCACAATCTCTTATAAGACGGAAGGTGACCTACAGGGTTGTGCAGCGAGATTCCTCATTCCCTCTCTTCTGAGGGTCCGGCGGAGACTCTGTTCCAGCTCTATCCGGCTGCTCCATGCTCAATATCCACTGATTTCCCAAATGGGTAGCTTTACTGGTTTATGTGAATTTCACTAGGAGTCACATGCAAACAGCATCAGTATAACTGTACATGATATTATTTAGAAAACGAAGAACACATTGCTTTTATTTCACATGCTAATGACAAGTTCCCCAAAGGAATAATAAATGAAGATTTTTGTTTTAAATAAAATAATGAGCTTTAAGTATTTCAGCCTGGAACCATTGCTGGAATGTAATATAAAGCTTAACCCTTACTTCCTCCCATCAGACTATTAGATTAGTTATATAACTAAAAGTATAACTACTTCACATTATTCCCATACAGTGTAGTAGTTTCTATACTGACATTTTCCATCAAGATCTATTTATTACATAAAGTTAATGGGCAAAACACCATCTAGCTTCAGCAACACCTGACTTTGACTAATTAGCAGTGCTTGGATTATCACTAAAAATAAAAAATAAAAATAAAATTAATCTAAATAAACCGGGGCACAGTTAGCATGTTGCTGACATGTGCTAAAGAAGGCACTTGGTTTCTCAGTACGACGTGTCATGGAGGATCCTTGATTAGTCATTAATGAACATCCGTAGTTTGAAATATTACTTCGGTGTTAAAAAAGTGGGGCAGATGCCGATTTCATTTCTATATTTGTATATAAACCCCAGGCCCCAATTAGACAACGCTGCAAAAATCAGCACTGGAGAGCGCACCTTAAATTTTGTCAGCCTGTAAACATGGCACAGCTAGACAAAAATTAGACAAGATTTCCAGTGAATTCGATATATTCAATGTATATATTGCTCTTTTCAGTGGTGGAATTTATCATCACACGACAAAAGCATATATATGAATTTCTATCCCATTACAAACGTTAGTACGCAAGTTGAAAATCTTATGGGTAAAAACAAAGTCACGTCTGGTGAACTAAGGCTAGTTGACTCGGTAGCTACACTGAAAAGTGCGCAGAAACATGCAAAGGGAAGAAAAACTATTTTTAAAATACTGGGAGTGTTTGTAGCAGCTAATAATGTGATAAATACTAGTAATGTAATAACATGCCAATAACAATACATTTCTCAGTTCATAATATAATAAAAGTAAATATATAATAACTAACCAATAATGTAACAACTTATTAAGCAAAAAGTAATTGCATTCTTTGTTCAGAAAACCTTACATTATTGACCATTTATTACATTTTTATTACATTAAGGATGGAAAAATTATTATTGGTAGTTATTATACTATTGGTGCCTCCTAGTGTCAATAACATGAAAATTGGCCTGGAAACTGCCCCGGTTTGAAGGAACCTAGCAGATCATCTGTCCCTGTGGGCATGAAGACATGCAGGAGTACAGCAAACCTGGAGAGATGTTTAGTACCCAGTTAATGAGCAGCAATAGCAATCGCTGCACGTACAGTGCAGAGCCGCCTCTGAGGAATGTGGACCCCTGCCCACTGCATGACCACTGATTACTGCACACCCCCCAGCCCCCCACCCCACCACCCCATCAATGATATAAAGTGGGAACTGAGTCATGAGCCTTGCATCCCTGTTGCTGATCAGCCCTGAAGACCAGCATCTAATTAGTGCTCCCACCTTCAGAACCATCCAAAATACCCCAGCAACTGACCCAGACCACCCTGCCCTTGTCCCAGAGCATTTCCTTCTCCTTACCCTGACTGGCTCTGGGCCCTTCCACACTTTCTCTAAACGACAGACTAAAATTAACCTCACCCAGGGCCTTCACTGGCAGTCTAGCACCTAGAGTGTCCACGTTGCGTGTTCACATGCCTCACCAGGTAAACATTACATGGCTGTAAAACTGCAGTCCCTTTCAGAGATTACTGAGGATACATCCCCAACATAATATGTAGAATACAGATTTTGCATTTCCCCTGCATGTAGTACAAATGTTGGCTTAAACCCCATTTTCTAAGGAGGTTTGGTTAAAGTGGGTGTGGGTAGAGTGACATTTTTTGCTTCTGTTATCTTAAGAGAATCCAGAGCAGCAGCGCAGGACCAACACAGGGCCATTCTAATGGCACGATCACTTACGAAATCCCTCATTTGTATGCCAGCGTCCGCGGTACACACCCCTGAGATCAGAGCGAGGCTTGCTGGTGCGCTGCAGGCTCCTCGGATTGATTATCTGTCTTCAACGGCATGCAGACCTTCGGAATTCATGCGGGTGGGAGAAACAGCAGATTACAGGACGTAAATGTACCACCTCATGTGCTACATGTAAAACCTTCCAAGTAAATGATCACTAATAAGCTAGCAAAATTATCGCGTTTCCCCTTCTATATATTTTAACAATCCTTCACTTTGAGGGTTATGTCAGACTTAAAACTGGAAGAGATACACACACACACACACACACACACACACACATATACATACTTGCAATGTTTATTATCTAGCTACAACTATCACCACCCCATTTTAAATCAGGATACTCAACTTTAAATTAGGATAACAAAAAAAGGATATGTGTATTATTTGTATTGTTCCCATTCTTATTTTCATTTCTACAGGGAAAAAAAATACTGACACAAGGGCAGAAGGCAACTTGACACAAACATGCATCAGGGCACAACCGATACTTCTCAAAACTCAACTCTCAGCCAACAATCTGCCAGCCTTAGACTGCAAAATAATATAGGTCAATGATACAGTATAGTACTCAAAGTAAAATTCTTCTGGGAAATTTGGGGATAAACGTATGCTCTCACACTCCATCTGAAACTGCATGAATAAATGGGTCTGATTTAGGACTGATGTACTAGATGTGTGTCACTTCGCAGTATAAAAAGTGTGCCTAACCCTTAAGGTGATTTATTTCTCATAAAGATTGTCCTTGAGCTTAACCTGTTCTTCCCTCCCATAAAACTGGAGTTTAGGAGTCGGCTTATCCCTGATCCGTACCAGGGGCACCATCAGCCTGGACTCTAAGGATGAACTCGAGTTTGGACTAGCACGAAAATAACTCTGATATAAGCAATAAAACTGCAATATGTAGCATCAACTCACACGCCTTGTTTAAAGTTGATATAACAACTTTGTTGGATATTTTTCTTTTTACGCAATACTGAGAACGTTGTACCTTTGGAAACACCAATATCTCTACAAAAATAAATCGAACTTCAAAAATACCTGGGTAATACCTGGGTAATCACCTGGGTGACGGATTACTGCGGTACTAGGCAAGTTTATTTAGGAGTGGTTGGCTCTGGGGAAGAAGACGATGCAGAGATGGCAAGATGTTTGGGTCCTGGCAGTTTGGTAAGAGGTGACCACCTGGATGGTCTCATTGTATGGCACTTTAAATCCTGAAGACTTTGTGACAGCTGGACACACAGGGAAGCAGATATGATTAATGTCGACATGGGAGGTGAACTGTCAAGGTAATTTTTGCATAATAATTGTTAATTAGACAATGATAGTTAATTGGTGGGAGCAGCGTGCCGCTACAATGAGTCTGGACGCTGTGCTTGATCGGAAAGCCACTGGCTCAATGTGATAATTATTTAGACTTAGTGGGCACACCGTTTCTGTCTCCACAAGGAAAAACTCAGGTTTTACAAAAATCAATGATTGCAATTGACAAACTATCTTGCACTTGGTTACTTGTGGTTAAGGTTAGGGCTGGGTAGGGGGTTGAAGTTGTCATTGTTTGGAATTAGAGTTTTGCTTCTACAGATGAATGGACGGTTCTCACAAAGGTATGAATACAAATGTGTGTGTGTGTGTGTGTGTGTGTATGGACATTTATATCACGTTGTGGGGACCAAATTTCCCCACAGTGTGATAAAAACAGTTATTTTCTACCTTGTGGGGACATTTTTTTGTTCCCCATAAGGATACCTCAATTTTATAAAAATCTGTCTGCAGTCAAAAAACTAAAAATGCCAAAAGTTTCATATTTTGTTTGGTTACTTATGGTTAAGGTTAGGGCTGGGTAGGGGTTAAGGGTGTCATAGTTGGGACCAGGGTTATGCCCATAGGAATGAATGGAGTGTCCCCATAAAGATAGGTATACATGGCATGTGTGTGTGTGTGTGTAGGCTAACTGATGACTCGAATTATACGTTTTTTAAAGATCTCTTAATAAATAATATGCAATAAAATATTAATACAATTAATAAAATATTATGCAACAAGATGGCTCATTGTATGTAAAACGTTGCATTTCTTTATTCCATTCAGTTAAAAATTTCTCGACATTAGTTCTCTTTTTCCTTTTCATCGGTGTTTGTCTGCTTGTGAATCACTGCTGCAAGAGACCAGCAAAAATGAGGAGTGAAAATTGAAACGTTTTAATTATGATTAAAGGCGGGGATCAGTGACCAGAGAGCTTCCTGACAGCTAGCCAGCAGACAGCAGCCGCTGCAGATCGCTACCTCGGCGGTGGAATAATTATAGCTGGTTCGTTATCTTTTCTCCGCCGCTTTCATTTCTTCAGTTTGTCGGAGAACATGAGAGGGAGCCAGACAGAGGTTCGCTTTTTTACTCCGGCTCTTTCTTCCTTTGCCAGTTATAGAGAGCTTGGTTCGTCTTCAGATGCACAGATGGAACCGGTGGGGAACCGAAGGGTGTTGCTGTCTGCGGTTCCTTTCATCAGATGTTCCTCCTGGTCCCGTTTCCATTGGACCCGCTATATATTTATATGCATGGTGGATTGTGTCTCTACAGCGCCCCCGTCTACTACAATGAATGTTTTATTTGCACTTGAGGGTAAGCGCATTGCTGGAGGGTGCAATAGGAACTCAAAGTCCAGAACTTTCAGGTCCAGCTGCGTAACCGCTGGATCACCTGGAGCTCAAGATGAGAATTACTGCTGGAAAGCAGTTTATTTTTTTCTCACCTGCCTTTTGCCATAGCTGTTGACATTCTGTTTTTTAATACTGGATGTTTTTTTGATGTTGGTGTAAATCCCATTGCTAATAGTATCTATACTGCCCCATCTCAACCCATCCATTTTACCGTTAAAAGCATCATTTATTGTTGAGAGAAAATTTTACAAGGTGACCCCTTGTGGGAAACCTGTATGCAAAGAGTATTACTGCTGGGTCAGCAGTATCTGATAACTACTAAACTCCCCGCATCCTGAATATAAATTAGGTTATAATTGATTAATGTGCAGGGCTGTATTAGGTGAAAGCAAGAAACATTATATTTAATTTATTTATTTTCAATTCTGTTTAGTATTTTGATAAAAAATACTGTCATATTTAGCTAACATATGTAACGGTAATTTATCATCATCAGTTAAATTTACATAACAATGCCCTCTGTGACAACTACAGTTACCTGCAGACTTAAGCTCTTTCACATGGCCGAGAGTTGCATTGCCAGGAGGTAAATATATGTGTTTGAACGTTTTGGGACATTCATGCTTTTATATGTCATTCTGCCGTCATGCACGCAAAAGAGTACTGTATAAGAATACACATTTAGCTGTAGTTTGAGATGGCTGAAAGTTTATTTCCTGCCAGATGGCAATTTAAACAATGTTTACTATATGCAAATGAGACGAAAAGCCGGGAGACCTTTTTATTGTAAAAGCCGCACTGGATGCAACCTGAAAACGAAAACTGAGGCATGAAATAAACAAAATACAGAGGCACTGTCAAACAACCCCCCTTCAACCCCAAAATCTAATCTTTGTTTTAAATTTACAATCAAGCAAAATCATGGGAGACGTTTCACCCCGATGTCTGCAGAAGTCCTCATTCCCCTCAGCTTCACTGAGGAAGTGCCGCTTTGGATGTCGCGGCCTTTCACTGTGCCCCGTGTCACCTTGACAGGAGACGGTTTTCCGAGAAGTCTTTAGCCAACAGCTATAAATGATTGTGCTATATTTTCCACTGGTTTGCTTCAACCCTTACTGCTCCCCCGACACATGCCCGAGTACGAAACAGAGGTACCACAGCCAACAGCAGAGCCGATTGGATGATTGGATAGTCACGATTATCACCCTGGGTCTTCAAGGTCAGTGAGAGTGCCACTGGAAAGTGCTTTAGTCTCCGAACTAGGCTCATTTCGCGATTTCAGCATGCCTTTGGTCACATTGTGATTATTTAAACACCTTTTCTGCATTAGTCGTTTAAATATGCACATCATTCAAACTCATTTTATCCTTTAAAGAGAAAAAAATTAATGTAGTAATACCAATGGGATTTATGTCAGTGAACAAAATGCTTTGGTTTTGAAATAGACTTTTTGTATCTGGGGTAATTACCGCTGATACTTAGCCAAACTGTCAGGTACACTCAACTCCACAGGTGCCCGATGTGAAATATCTCAAAATGAAATACCAGATTCTTTTCCTTACTTCAATAACTTATTCCCAATCCCACTGGACTGGTAGGGATCTTATACTGAGGGCTCCATGATCATATGTGTCCAATTATCACAATAATCTAGTAAAAGCAATTTTATTTAATTTTTCATCATCAATTTTAAGCTATATAAATTGAACACCCTTGTTTTTGAGCAGAGAGGAGCACTTTTCCATATTTCTGTTGATTTGGTTCAGTTTTCAGCCTAACCGAGATGATTACTGGCCATTGAAAGGATTTTCAAGGTAAACAACGATAATTCTGAGTGTACGTTTCATAACTTACCTTTGGCTATGACTCAATGACCCTGTGAATCATTGTTTATACCAAAACAAGTCATGTGGGAGGATTTAAAATTTTGACATGTAACTGATTGAGCCTAGAACAGGTCATTCACAGGCTGTGTGTACTTCACTTAGTGCGTAAATGGCCTAAGCACGACAGAAACCACATAATTATAGAAAGAACCAATAAAGAGAGACAGGGGTTGTGGGTGTGGAGGAGGTGACAAGTCAAAATCACACAGCAGTTCAATTATTTTGGCTACCGCAGTACTAGTGGTGAGTTAACTAACATTCACCAATTATTAGAAAGCTCCTCTCCTTAAACTGTTTATCAGTTAAAACTGCTAAAATAGTAAAATACATTTGCCAATAGCCACCATAAGGTGACACTAATATATGCAAAGAAACAAATATTAGTAATAAATGTAAAATATATGAAGATCTATGGTTTTATTCAGATAAATATTTGAGTTAGATCCGCGTAATCAGGTCAGAGGATACCAAGGGCCAAATATTGACAGAATCCAGTCTCTTTTTATAATTACGGCATTGCTCAGTGGTTGTAGAACAGACCATTTGTCTTAATTGTGAAGATGAAATGTCTCAGGGTGAATTCAGAGTATGCAGAAACTGGATTTATTCTTGTGAGATCATACAGCACAGATGCAAACCAGCTCAACCTGGGCCTCCTCACCCATATAGCCAAGTTTTGTATCCAATATTCCCAGAGTCCGCCGGACTGTATAACACAGGCTACTGGTAAATGGGCCTAAAGGCCACCAATCAAAAGGGTCAATCCGAATGATGGGTACTGCAGAATGACTCAGATGTGGATGATTGGTTGCAGAGTCATAGACAGGGCGGGGCCACAGGGCCTCAGCAGAAAGCTGATTGGTCCGATTCAAAACATATCATTGGTTAATGATAAAGTTGACCCCTCTGTATGAGTTATGACCCCTCTTATGTACCCCCGGCCTTAAAAAAAAGTCCTAGATTCACTGCTGGTAGGTTCAACCCCAACAGGCAACAAGAACCAAGCCATAGTACTAAAAGACAAACCAAGCAAACATATTTCAAAACTACAAACAAGGATGTGAGACAGACCAGCTAGGACTGCAAAGCCTTGGACTCCCGTAATGAAGACACTCAACCTTCGAAAAAGCCTGAGCTAAGAGCATAGTAAGCCTGGTACTTTGGTTTGTGGGTGTCACAGGTGAAATGAATGTGTTGAATTGAAAGCATGATATTTTATGGTGTCTGTCTAGAGAAAATAATCCTGTGTGTGTTTGTGTGGTTTGAACTTCTTATTCAAGACAGCCTATTGTCATTGAAACCAAGGTAACCAGACTTAATGCTTGAGGTTTTAAGGTGGATTAATGTAACTGACAGAAGCACTAGAAGGAAGGAGATTCACACAACAGCCCTATACTTGACCTATGATCCTGACAAGGCTTCCCGTTACATCAAAGCTTGGCTGGCTGTTGAGTTACTTTAATGGGATTTTCGTCAGTCACCATGCCATCAGGAGAGTGAGGCTACATTGCCGAGGATGATGAAGGTTATTTGGAGTCCCAGGTCCGACATTTAGGAGGTAACTTGGCCACAAGCTGAGGTAAAGGACAGTAATTATTAGCACAACGCAGAGGAGCGCCGTGGAGCTGGGAGCATGTCAGGAGGGGCTGTCGTCAAGGTGACGCCGGGTAGAGAGAGAGGAATTGTCCTTATCAAAATAGTCGGGCAAGCGGTAGAGAGTATGAGCCGTTTATCTGGATTATTAGGAGTTACGGCAGATGAAATGGGTTTCTGAAAGTCCCGTTGGCCGCCTGTATATGATCTTACCAGGAAACGTCACAGTGTGGGCTCTCTGTCCAGTTTCTGGGGCAAAGTTTATATGTATTTAGCTGACCAGGCTATACTCTGGCTTAGCAGACTGGGGGTGAAAATTCACACCTGGCGAAAACAACGACCCACGCAGGAGATTTTGTCCATCGACGCGTCATGTGGTAGAATCATCCTAGCTGCACTTATGCCCATTTGCCTGCATGGCAGCATGTATCTTTGTAATGTACTATTTGCCTGACTTGTAAGTCACTTGAGACAAAAGAGTCTGCCAAGTATATTAAATATAGACTATTTTTTACATTTTTTGAACTTTCAGGTGCACTGGACAAGGAAAAAAAAAAGTCATCAGTCAGTTTCAAGTTGACACTTGGGGGACTCTTAAAACACGGCGGCCCGACAGACATTTCAGCTCTCTGTCGATTAGCGGGAAGCCAAAGGCGGCCTCTGCTTCTGCTAAGCGGCAGGAAGCAGGCAACTCCCTGGGCTGTGCAAGGAGTATTAGAAATGAAAAGTTAAGGACTCATTTCCTACATCATACCTGTACCATTTCGCTAATATCCTCCCTTTCCGCCCGCATCCTCTGCCTTTACTTCTGAAGTCATGTAACATGGTTTGCACTCACCGACGCTGATTGATGGGCATGCTGGGAATAAAGCTGCAGGCTGCAGAAATATTGTACAATTATATACAGCCGCAGTAATGATGTATTACTTTTGGAAGGCAGCCTTTAACAACTTCATTCTAATCATGTTTACTTGTGAAGGCATTGTATATCATGGCATGAGTGATAAAAACTATGCCACTGGGCACGCATTGCTCTTCTACAGGGTTGGAGTTGCTGCAGGCACTGTCTCAAATTGTGTGACTGACTTATACAGCGTAAGATGCATTTCACATCGAGGTGATGGGCAGGGAGTTCGCAGTTGCCCTCTAACGTGCTACTGAGCCTCCGAGTCTGGTTTACATATGCCATTATAGTACTGATTATAATACTTAAAAAGCTCCAATGAAAATCTCATCTGTATACCTTCATAATGCAGTAGGAAGCATCCTAAATTCTTACGCGGACCACTATATTTAAAGGTATCTAAAGTGCATTATAGATGAGACCTTCACAAGAAAAATGTATAATGCATAATAAACATGGCTATAATGTGTTATGCCTTTGTATATTATTTATAGCCATGTTTATAAAGCTTTATAAAGCTTTTGAATGCATTACAAAGTAGATTCTTGGGCAAATGACATTCATGGAAAGTGTTTCCATGTCTAGGGATTCAAGATGAATTCACAACAGGCTGTGTTCATGCAGGTTTTTGTTCCAAATTTCTCTTTTGGTTGGTTCCATTATATTGCAAATTTTATATAACAGTGGCTTGAATATTGCGTGTGTTAAGCAGAAATACCTACTTCAGTGTTGTAATTCAACCAAAGCAAGTCTGTTGGGAGTCATTCAGCACTTTCAATGAGTAAGTATTAAAGGACAGGCTGATTGACATTTGTCATTTTTTTGCTCATTTGTGCATCTTCTTAACTTTTAAATGGACCAATTAAGCCAAAGGGTTGGAGGGCCAACTTTCCAGGAAAGCAGACATGACCAATAGAGGAAGTTCCACTGTGACTAAAGGTATGGTAGATGTCTCCATCTGCAGCAGATAAGTGCCACATGGCGATGCTACTCGATTGGTGAAAATATTTCAGGCACCTTGTCTTCTTCCAGACTTTTCCAGATGGCCTGAGATCAGTCCTGTAGATTTTTTACCAACCGTTTCTATCGTTTAACCAGCACATGATCAAAACCCACAACAAGCCATCACCCGGGTTTCAAAACAAAGTTGGGATGATCATTTGAAAATGATCCATCTAGACTGCATATATTATCATTGTATCCCACCATCACGCACACGTTTGAATAGTTAAAAAGCTAGCGAAGCCAGAAAACATGTCCCCAAACTTTAAAACAACGCAAACGCACTAAGCCCTAATGAGGTAGCTATGGTGCAATTAAAAAGGTAGGAGGACCGAAAAGTGGCTTGTTTTTAAACACACAGTAAAGCAGTACTGCTATTTCATCATTGCTGGTAACAAAAGGCAGCCGTTATAAGTGAAAGCAGAGGAAGTTCTTTCACCTCCCCAAAACAATTAACGTCACTCTGGTACATCACAATTATTAGGCGGGAATTAAAGAAAACCTCGTTAGTGCCCAGCATGATTTAGTGAGGTGCCAGTGCATGCACACATTTATTCTCAGTTATAAGCGTTGTTTTTTATTTTTCCTGTAAAAGGTATAAAATGTAACAATTCTCTTTATCTCTCTCTCTCTTTCTCTTTCTGGGAATTAACATCCTTTCAAACAGACAGGTCGCACATCTGATGATGCACTTGAATTACGGGATGCCATAAAATTTTATCCTGCGTTTCTCGCCCAGAAGAGACCGTACATACACGTCTCCCATGCATGTCTACAAGAGCTTTTTACGCACCTCTTATTTCTGCCAGTTGTGTTGTTTTTTTATTTCATAGCCATCGCGAGGGTGGCAGGCCGAGAGTGGGCAGCTGCGCAGGTATGCCTGTGGCCTCTGTGTTAGCCCTCCTGTTTATTTTCCTGCTCGGGCCGGAGCACACAGCCGCAGCATTACATGTCCCTGCCGCTACTCGCCCGGCTCACCATGTGCCTTTCCTTAGCGGAGGCTCGGTGAGAGTCAGTAACAAGAAACGAAAACAAAAGGAGAGATAAAGTTAGCTATTCTGACTATTTTGACGGACACCTTACAATACCTAACAAGATCGGAACACAAATGAACTGGGTAATACTGGCAGAAATGTCTTTCAAACTTTAAAATTGTAAGACGTGCATTTATGATTTTGTGGATGCAAACTATAATGCACCACAGCTACCGGGCAAGAACAAAGCTCACTAAAGTGGCTCTTCTTCTAATCCTGCTCTCTTCTCCGTTTATTCCGTTGGGCCACCATTTAGTCGCCTGAAGATTCAGCTTGATGTTTTTCCTTTATATGCCAGCAAAGCGCCCAATGCATCATGATCATCTAAATGAGGCTAGCTTAACTAGCTACCAGCTACCTGCCTGAAACCGTAAGTCCCCTGAATGACTTCTCAGCTTGTTCTGTAACCTCTCGTTCTTCCGTGGCTGCGGTTTCTGAGTATACAGGCCCGTATTCAGGTGGAAAGTGCTGAGAGCACTGATATTCACGGCATCACTCTGAAGGAAAAAGCGATAGGCATTAGCTTGTGAACAAGAACAACCATAAAGTGTAAATCAAGCTCCCTTTCATTCCTTCCTTTAGTCGAGGTGAATGTTCCAGAGACTGAAAGGCCTTTGAAACAGGATAATTTATCCAGTGGTCTATTTCAATATATTCGATGGATGTCAGTTCAATAGATATCAATGTTCGATCTTAACCAGAATGTCAGATTCATTTAGCTCCCAGCTAACGTGTTCACCTGGCATTACCGTTTATTGACGGTTCTATCAAATCGTTCCAATTTAGCTATAGTAAATGGTATGCATTCAACATTCGGCATTTAAACAGCTCTTTGGCTACATAGAATGCTTTGAAAGGCCAGAATTAGTCAGTGAATTATATAATGTAATTGAATTCTCCAGAAGTAATTTTTTTAAGTATTAATGAACTTAATATTGAAATACATCGTACCCACAAAATAAAAATAAATAAATAAAACAAACTGCCACTGGTCTCTTCCTGGGCTCCATACACATCATTTTTGCATCTGCTACAGGTCCTACTATTACATATAAATGACACTTTACAACATCCATCCATTTTCTGAAATCTCTTGTCTTCTTCCGGGTCACAAGGCAGGATGCTGATTGGTCTGGGTGGGGAAAACCTTACCGTCAGTCATTCTCAAAGCCCCCCCTTTCGGTTTTAAATGTATTAATAAATGTCTACAATTTACAAACTTATATTTATATATTTCACTTATATTTTCAAAGGCATTTGAGGTGAAGGTGAATCAAGCTATTGCATCATATCGACACAAAAAAAAAGTAAAACCATGAAAGTTTTCAGTTTTCGCATGTTATTCCGTAAAGAAAAAGCAGCCGCTGCGCATTTTGACTTTGAAAGTCAGCAAGCACTAATGGTGCTTATTTTGCTCGGAATGATTGTGCACGCAGGCCGTATCCTGGTGCCCAGCAATCGCTCCGGCTTGCCATTTGGTCACAGGCTGAGCAGAGCATGTTATTTATTGATAAGCCAACTGTATTAAAGACATTGGCCGTCAACTGAATTGCAATTTCACTAATCCATTTTATCAGAGCAGCCGCATAATATGAAATAAAATAATACAATTTATATTTATGTATCAAAGAATAAACACCAGACAAAAATACTGTGGCCCTATAACTCAACGTGATTACTAAATCCGATCCACGAGGAGACCTATTTATTTATTGTTCTTAGTCTGATGTGCTTGCTTTGTAAAGAAACACTCACTCAAACTGTGAAATTATATATTATTAATACCACATTAGTAAATGCCTATTTTTCACCGTCAGACATGACAAATCACATCTGGTGGCTGATATGTATACAGTATTTTTGCATAAATTTGCATGCATTTTGTGTCTTTTTTTCCCCCTTCAGTAACTCATCTGAACATCTGAAACCAGAGGATTCTTCCAACAAACCTCATAGCTTCCGCTTGAAACTCCGAGTCTGTGTGCTGGTGCAAAATAGCAGTCGTTGACCCGATGTTGGTAGGCCGTCCCCTTCAGGTTTCAATGGCCCTTTTCTATGTTGTTTTCACATTCTTTATTTTAACCACGTTGAAGTGGCAGTAAAGGGGACACAGCGGCTTCTGAAAACGCTCGTAGTATAATGGGACCCTTCTCTTCTTACGTTTGTAACCTCCCACTCAGCGTTTCATGAAATCAGAAATGCACATTTCATAAAAGCTCCCACACTCATAATGTCGGCATCAAATGCATGGGTAGCACCTTAGATACCCACTCACTTTTATTCCAGATTAACCCTGGATGTTTAGCATTGCCTGAAGGGCAGAATTATTTCGAAAAAACAAGATTTCGTTCAATTATAATCAACAAAAAGTTCTGGGCTTCTGCTATAATGAATGGCTTCCTAAATAGTAAAACCAAAAACTAGGGTTTTTTCTGACTTAAAATGAGCACCGTTGGTTTTATTTGATTTGAAGCTCTAATTCCATAGTTGTAGTGTGTGAAGAGAAATTCAAGCACCCGCTGACCTGGACTAGGGACCACAGAATGCATCCCGCAGGGTAGGGAATATGCAACAGCCACAGAGATTGGCCTTCAAACTCATATCCACAGAGCAAAACAGGGGGGCAATTAGATGCAGCCACATTTACATCCATCGCTACATAATAGTCCCGTGCAATCTTCTCAACACAAAGATAAGGGAGAAATTTACTTGTAAAGAGCAAAAACCCAAAATTACTACAATGCAACGTTGTCTTCCTTGTGACGGTTGACTTTGCCTTAACGTGTCATTCCATGGGTAGGAACGTTGTCCTTCAGCCACAGGGAACTTTAAAGGCTCACCACTATGGCGGACCCTCCAATTTCTCACTTCATTTCCTGCTTTCACTACTCCCTCTTCCACAGTAGTGTCATTCAGAGATGTTCCCTAACTTACTCATTTTGTGAACATCCAATCATATTGTTGGCTACTCGTTTGGGGTACACTGTGCCTGGAGATTTTTCAGACTGGAAACACCTCTTTCGCCTATAAACCGCTGGAGACAAGCTATTTTAAAGACTACATTATAATTAATGCCCAGGTAAGGGATGAAATTTCAAGTGAGTCGGCAGCAAAATTAATTTCTTCAGCAAAGCAATTAATGGGAAAAACCGGTCCACATCACAACCTCCAAGGACCAGTCATGTGCACAAGTCAGGACCACAAGACGCCAGTGTAGTTGGTATTCTAAAACAATTAGGACATTTCATCGTTATGGCTGACCATAAAGGGCATGGTGAAAAAAAAATAATTGAGTCGACAAGATGGTGCTAAGAATAACGTTTGCAGCTACTCCTATGTTTGGCTCCCAGAAGTATGTCTCACGGATTCCTCTTCATGCGGAACAGAATGCTGCTGTCCACAGGGAACAGTGTCACCTACTGGTCTATAAGGAGCTTTTCGACGGGCGCCTTTAGGTTTGTGACAATCGTTATCCCGAGTGTACCATGGGGTTCAGACAATTAGGCTTGGCTTCAGGCGCTGAAACAGACTGTCAGAATGTATTTTACTCTCCGTCAGGGTAACCTCACCAGTACATTCCTGTTGCATTTCATTGCAATATCAGTTCAAGGTGTTAACCTGTTTTGAATATTTAATTAACAACTGATGTTAAAAAAAGAGCTAATCTAGGTCATAAATAAAGTGTTACAAACACTCGATGGAACACAGCATATAATCATTATAAAAGACCCATCACATCTGTTTCTCTGTCAAATGTGAGAAGAGTATTAAGATTTATTTTTAGGATTAGTTTTCCTTGGCTAGCGGTTACTAGGCACCGGCACTAGCCTGCAGGCACTGTCTGGCGAGCCTGACGTCGATCTGAAAAAGAATGTGATTTTCATCTGTTTCCCCTGCTTGTTATGCAAAACCTGCAGACGAGCAGATGCGGGGAATTTCATATGAAGGGGCAGAGAGTCTTCCGCTGGGTGCCGGTAGTCGGAGATACCAAACTAGGACAAGCGGAGGTAG
The DNA here is from genome assembly GCA_026774425.1 of Petrocephalus zakoni. NCBI lineage: Eukaryota > Metazoa > Chordata > Actinopteri > Osteoglossiformes > Mormyridae > Petrocephalus > Petrocephalus zakoni. The sequence continues at coordinate 3,725,476 of JAODKN010000048.1, read as the reverse complement.
AATCCGAAGAGGAGAATACTATATTTATAGGCAGTTTCTACAAACGAACAATGGGAGACTATCACAGCTGTTGAAGAGAGTTATATTTATTAGGTATTTTTAAGTCGTTACCCAAACAGCCAGCATAGTACAGTGCTATTTTAATGTTATTTATTGTTACTTCACTTCAGTATGAAGGACAAACAGTTCTGTTACACATTTGGGGGGTGGATGAGCTGAAAATGGGGGGGGGGGGGGGGAGGAATCGGGTGATTGTCACATATCCATTTGATCTCATTATTGACTACAGAAGACTGATTTCCATTTCCCGTCTTCCAGAAAGCACGCGCAGACCCTGACTCCTGAACCTTCCAAAAAAAAAAAAAAGTAAGAAATACCCCAGCAAAGGCTGTTCCGCACCCCTGCGTACGTTTGGTTTCCCATAGTGACCTTGATGTCAGTGTCCCTCCTTAATTGTGCTTCCCGACCATTCTGTGAAGCTCATCTCTGCCCCCATCTTCTCCCCCAACCATTCCAGGGTCACATCCCTATTTTTGCCATCCCACGCACAGCTGGAGTTATATGTACTTTATTTACACTGGATGATGTAATGTCTAGTAACAAAGCATCTGCCTGCCCAGGTTAATGTAAATAATCATATCATTAGAACAAAATAAAAATTTTCTATCAGTGCTCCTCACGGCTATTTTGTAGCTATTTTCTATTTTGTGGAAGTCTGACTCATTGGCTGTAAGAGACATGGAAGCTGGTGGGGGGGGTTTAGGAGGGGTAGGACATGGTACCAGCATGAAACATCGGCGAGGTCAAAGACAGGTGAAATGTCATGGCAAGTTTTGCGGTTGTCATCAGATCCGCTCGCTGCTACATCCTCCAGGCTGCCCGCGTCCATCTTCCTTCCGCCGGGGGGGTCACAGAGAGGGAATGTTAAATTAGTTTGCAACAGAAAAATACGAGGTCATGCAAGGGTCTGCAGTGGGTAGGTGAAACACAAACCAGGAAACCAGGCACATGACTCCCCCAGTATGGTTATATGTGGCATTTGGGTACGGTGGGTAGGCGTTCATGATGTGTCAGTGGTCCAGCGGGGGTGTCCGGGTGGACAGCTGTCAATCAGGGAGAATTGTGACGATGGCCTTAAAGTCTACAAATGCGATTGAACCCCCCCCGAAAATCTACTAAGGGTAAGCCACCATCTGGCCTGGCGGCGTAACCTATCAACGGGGTAAGATTACCAGACCCGTCCCTCAAAATCTGAACAGATGATCCATTTGATTGGGCAGAAGACCCGTTTGGCCATGCCCCTGGTAACATAGTTACAGGAAGCTGTAGCTGTTAACATCAAAATGAATACAGTTAACTGAAAATGCTAATGACATTGTTGTGACAGATTCTGTCCATATGTCCCAGTAGCAGATTTTTTAATTTATATAAGTGACGGTCTCTCAGCGGCTAAGCGAACAGGTAGTAAATGGGTGGTTTTTGGAGGCGACGTACGTCGGCAATGCCGAGTCGGGTGGTACAGGTCCGCTCCCGCGCGGGGCAGGAATCGCGCTTCCAGAGGGTCTGACAACTGACAAGAGTCAACGTCCGCGCGGCTTCCAGCGAGTGGGAAAAGAGACACAGACAAGACACCTGTTAATGTCACTCCACGCTCACTGCGGGCATTCCTCGCCAATGCTTAACCGTTTTCTCACCGAGTCAAACAACCCGGGGCAGAGGGGTCTCCTGTGTGGCCTGCAGTAATGATTAGATCCTTCTCTCACCCATCCTGGAATGTTGTGCACTGGTAACGGCACACAGCGGAACGCTGAGTTACATTCCGACAACTAAGCGTGTGAAAATAACACGTATCGTGTGATGGGATGGGGGGACATGTGTGAGGTGGCTGTACGCTGCCATGACAACAGTAGCCAGGATAAAATAAGATCCAGGTCCTCACAAGTTCTGCCTTCACATCCCGTTACCAAGCATTTGAGATGGGATCTTCATTGGTGGAAACAAAGCTACAGCCAAGTCCCAATACCTTAGCGTTTGTAATGTAACACATAACCTGCCTAATGAAACACCTCTTTTCTCTTCGAAAAACACAAAATTAACCATCATTGTTGTTTATGTTTCTTGAGTTTCGCAGGTTTCTTTTTTCAAATTAGATTTTCTTGGTTGGTTTGGTGTGGTTGGGAACAGTAATTGGCTATTTCATATAATTGTCAATGAGAGTTCTACTTCAGCGGAGTTTAACTTCTAATAATAATAAGAATTAATGGGAATCAGACCGAAACCTGGAAAAAAAAAGTAAATTAAGTAAAGTAGTGTTTAAAAAGTAAATATTAAAATGTCGGAATATTATCCTAGTGCTGTCAGTCGACAAGCTGGAAGACACAGGGTGGGTGCTTCTTATTGACCAGGAAAACACTAACACACACATTTCTGCACACCCCCGGTTCAAGTCACAGCTGGGTGTCGGCAGGACGGGGGCGGCCCGCGGCACGACGGGTCACCGGCCAACCGGCGGTACGCATGAAGAAAGCGGGCCTCTGAATCTCCTACATGCTTTGATGGGCATTTTACTGTGGCGTGGGAGGGGACACATATACAGGACACATGCTTACCCAGATGACGCACAAAGCCAGATATTAATATGTGCTGCATAATTTATATATACACACTCCCATAGCAGCAGCCTAATGGGGATCCCATTGTGTATACAGTTTCTGCATTCTATTATTTTCATACTTTATTATACTGAAGTTTGCAGACGGCATGATGGCCATCAGGGAGGTGAAGAGTCTGCATACAGGTGGGAGGCTGAACATCTAGGGCTCTGGTGGGTTCAGAACAACTTGGAGATGAACATGCTTAAAACGGTGGAGATTACAGTGAACTTCAAGAAGTGACCCCCGACCCTGCCAGCACTGCCCTCCCCCCCTCACCCTACGCAACAGCACTGCGTCTGCCTTGGAAGCCTTCAGTTTTCGGCGATCCACAATCTCCCAAGGCCTAAAGTGGGCGGCCAACATGGACAACTGTCTGAAAGGCCCAGCAGAGGATGTACTTCCTGTGCCAGCTCAGGAAGCCCAACCTGCCTCAGGAGCTGCTGTTGCCAATACTGTACAACAATCCAGTCTGTTTTCTGCACATCCATCACTGTCTGCTTTGGTTTGGCCACCAATCAGGACAGGAAGATTTTACAATGGACAGTCAGGATTGGGGGAAAAAAAACATTGGCGCAGACCTGTCCTGCATTCCTGCGTCCGGAAACGGGCAGGGAAAAATCACTGCAGACCCATCGCACCCGGGTCACAACCTGTTCAAACTCCTCCCCTCTGGCAGGTGCTTAAACGGTTATAGAAATTGGATGGCTGGATGGATGGATGGATGGATGGATGGATGGATGAACATCCTGTTTAAGTATACTGAGAGCAACAAAGAAACAGGGACAGATCCCTTGAATGTGTAAAGAAGGCCAATAAAGCTAATTCTGAAAGTTTTATTGCGGTCTCTCCATTTTCTGCACTGGATTTTCACAAAGGCCCTCAGACTGATCCCAGCAACCCCGCATGCTGGAAGAAACGAAGTTACAGAGACTCTTCAGGATTCTCTTCTCACCTCAAGTTGGTGGTGGTGGTGGTGGGGGGGGGAGGGGCGCACCATCTGACACCAGAATCGGGTGCATAAAAGTGTGAACAGCTTAATGCATCCAAGCAGAAGAAGCAGTCACCGGTTAATTAATAAAAAATTATACCCCACAGTTTTGAATGATTATTTACGTGAAAGAGTCATTATTTCCAAAATGATTATTTTTTTATACAAACACATTCCACCCATCCAACTTCTGCCCACTTATGGGGGGGTACATCCGGGACAGCACGTCAGGCCATCACAGGGTGTACATGGCCATGCAGTTTACCCTGCTTTGAATCACTCTTTGGAGCATTATTTAGTGGCCATGTGCAGTAGGTGCACTGGAGTGCTTAGTCATTCAGCCTCACTGAGTTACAATAGTCTAAAGACAGTGCAAAACAGCACAGCTAGTCCAAATCAGTGCAACACAGTGCAAAACTAGACAATATGGCAACTAGGCAATGGCAGAGATATTATCGTTCATTTTTACTTCTGATTGTCTGCTAGCATCTGATTGGTCAAAATAGTTACTGTAGGCACAGGAGGAAAGCCCATTTAGACTCTGCCACATGTGCAGTTTCAGAGGCGGTCGTTATCTCTGCACTTTGATCAAGCAGCTAATGACAGCTCCCTGGATGGACAGATTGCTGCCTTTGTAAGCACTTTTTTCATCCTTTGTTCACCCTCCCCCTTTCTTTTCTGCTCAAGTTTGCAAAGAGAATTAATGCAGGCAGTTCTTTGGGGGGGTTGGTGTCTGTGCTAAGTTCCATTCCCCCAAGTTCGTTCTCTTGGAACAGGGGTAGCAATTTCAATGGAAACGCTGGGTTCCCCAGGGGACGCATTATACCATAATAATTCTCTTCTTTGTGATGAAGAATAACATTTGCAGGCCAGCCGAGGTATCCATCGCAGAGCACTGGCCTGAAACGGCACACCACTGGGAAACACAATGACCCGGCGGAGTTCAGCCTTTTCGCAAAATCCCGCCACGTCTGATGAAAGTTCCAGCCTCCTCCTATCATTACGCGGAATGCGGAGCTCTCTTGATTGCAATGATATTTGCCAGAGTCCAGTCTGATCCTGTTTTTTTTTTGTTACAGAGCGACGTGTCGCATGGAAATTCACTGTGCCACCACTGTAGTCTTTGAAGGGCACCTTGAGCGAATTGCTACGCCAGATCACTCATTGGGCGCTTAAATTTCCACCAGCCAATTGGGGTGCAGACAAAGCAGCCTGCCGAAAGTGCTTCCGCTACCCTTTCATCTGCCTGAGCACCGTGGCCCTCAAATCGTTAGCCAGGCATATTTGGATCTCGGAAGATTGGAAAAGGGATGCATGGGAGGAAATGGTTATCGATCGCGTTGGGGTGAAATTATTGGCTGTCTGAGGGACGGCCCTTCGGAGGACCCTCCTGCCGCGTACGGACACCGAGGCTCGCAGCCACGGGTGTCCAGCGACCTGCTGCGTGACACCATGCGATTAATCTCACGTCAGGGAGATGGAATGGTTGTATAATGAGAGAGTGCAATAAATGTGTTTAGCATAAGGATGGTGTCCGGCCGACGCTCCGCCTGATCCATCACTGTTAGGGAATCGAGCCGAGGCACTCGGACGAATGCTCAGTATTGCTTGAGTGGCATAATTTGTTGTGTTGAGATAATTAAATTCTCCTGAAAAAAGATGAGAAATTAGTCTAATGTAATTGTGGGAGATGGTGGGAAGGCGTTTGTTGGAAGAGGAGATTGCATGAAGCGTTCTGGTCATCAGGACCTTGCCTGACCTTGACCCAGGCTGCTGAAATGACAAGTGACTGGAGGTCCTACCGAGAGCTCGTGAGGGACCTTCTAATGACGGCCACTTTCCTCGCTCTCTTTTTATAAACTCAGACACTGAGATTGTACCATATCTGTCATAATGTCAATTCTGTGAGAAAAAGCTTTAACAATTACAACAATAATAAAATAATAATCCAGTATAGGATATTGCATATTATAGTATATGTATAATCAGTAATTATTGTCATTATTATTATTGTTGTTGTTGTTTGCTAATAATAATAATAATAATAATAATATTAATACTAAAGGCAATATAGAAGATGGATGAATAAATGAATGAATGAATGAATGATAAATGCACTCCGTTACAGAACGGTTCAACTTCAACTTCAAACATGACAGGCATTTTAGATTGGCATAAACAAACCCCGGAAAATAAGGCATGCTTTACTGTAAAGTGTCTTGAATGTGCCAGGCTGGCACATCATCCTGGGGTCATCCCAGTTACATTAAGTGACAAGGCAGGACATGACTTATAACGCTGCCGTTGAGCAAAAGTGACTGCAGGAATTGTCTGCTTTGCCAAAAATCATCTAGTGCCCATTAGGGAGAAAAATTATCATGTACCAGTGAAGCTGGTGATGGACAGCATGTCCCCAAAGACCTAAATACCATGGCGTTTACCTGTCAACTTAATTCTGGTTTTTAAAAGAAAGATGTCCATCAAGCCTCAATAATTCCTTCCCCTCAAACATTTGAAATCTACCAAAAAGCTAAGAAATTAACTTCAAGTAAAAGAAAACTGACAAAACCTGAGAAAGTGACTCGCATAATTTATATGACTGATTTTGTATTCGGAGCTTTGAACACGAGTAGCTATTCGATGGAATGCACCTGCCCGCACAGCTAACGCATAACACTGGCTGGTAGAGAAATCAAGCAGAATAATCCACAGATTCATTTCCTGCCAGAAAAAAAAAATCTCCATCTCTAGAACTGTAAGTATCATTCTATCACTCAATACTCTTGCAATGGCAGGGAGTGGAATGCGAACAAGCACAGGAGCCTTGTCCTTTGTAGTAACACTGACGCATCTCTTGCTAGTGTGTAGCCCCAGAATTGGAAAAATACGAAACATCACTTCCTTATACTGAAGGGCAGAGTGGAAAATCTTCAGTTAGATGGAGAGTTTACTTGATGTCAGCTTGCTCTCATCTCCCGTTACACCTGCTGTATACAGAGAGAAACAAAAGAGATTCTTCTTGGTAATGGGTGGCTTTAAACTCCCTAGAGCCCGGGATTATGGCATGCTGTCGATCAGTGTCTAGTTTACTCCGTTGTGAACCAATAAAATAACCAATAGGGAGGGGGGTTAAACCACCCGGCACTGATGACACACAAGCCCCCCACGAATTGCACCTCCTCATCCGCCCAGCTTCTAAGCACTTAATCAGTATGGCTTTGCTATACGCTCCTCCTAATACCATGTGATCTTCTGGAACACTACTAGCAACAAACTACAGCTATAAAGTTACCTTATCATTTTCGTTAAAATTTATATTTTTTTGCCCATTTACTCTGTGTAATTCAGTCATGTGCTGCATAACAACAATTTGGAAAACAATGGACTGCATGTACAACATTACACCTGCAAGATTACAACTAACGTAGGCGTCATAACGTAGCATGACAGATTCCTCACGCATTTGTGGTCATGCTTGCATAAACGAAACTTACTGCGCTCCTATAAAAGTATAGCACATACAGTTAAGTACAGTACATAATAGTTGATAAAGATAACTGTTACTGGTTTATGCATTTACTATACTGTACTTTTATCATTATTTTAAAGTGTACCCTTTATATTTACATTATAAAAAAGATTACTGTAGCCTCAGTGTGTAGTATAGGCTATAACATCTAGGTTTGTGTAACTACTTTCAATGTTGTTCACACGACAAAATCGCGCATTGCCACATTTCTCAGGTCCTGTCTCCGTCATTAAGCGACACATGACTATTAAGTTCCATTTCATTATGCAGATGAATTTGCTCACGTCTTAGCTAGTTTGCCTAAAAGGTACAGTCACCTGGGAGGCGAACCAACAACCTATCAATGTCTTCCACTTCCCGACCCGACATGCTACCTACTGTACCGCCTAAAGCACTGCACAGCTTGTCACCCACTGCAATGACAGTTTGTATTCTGGGGGCTTCTAAACCCTGCAAACCCCTTATCCACAAATGTATCTTTGACTTCTGTGTAGATAAAAAAAAAGGCCAGATTCTATCGACAGTTGTGGAACAGGCTAGGAAGAGACAGCAGTTTTATTTTAAAACTGGAGAAATACAGAACCGGAGCTTGACAGCCACTCCGGTATGAGACACTGTAGACTTAACAGAATGTTCTGGTCACAACGACAGAAAGCTGGAAGACCCATTACGGGCTCGGCCTTTGTGGAGTTGGCGACGCTGCCGTTGTTTCCAAACCTTGCCCGAAGATGGATAGAACGTGCCAGATAGCCCCTCTCACCCATAGCTGTCCATCAGAAGAGGCGTCTCACATTCCTTGCATCAATTCCAAAGCACACGCTTCCACCCTGATCGCAAGCCAGCCGTGAAAAATAGATGCCCTCCAATAATGAAACGGCAGGAACTAATATGCATCTGTGACCTAGAATTATTTGTTTTCCATCAAATCAGAATCAGAGCTGCATCAGCACTTCCGGATCAGAATGCAGATGAGCTGTAATGTGCATGCGATGCATACAGATTATACGGACGCTGAAAGACCTTGCATTTTTTAGAAGTGGATGCAGCGCAGTGCCAAATCCTCAGAGATGTGGTGTCAAGCCTGAATCCCTCAGAATCCCAATGCAAAAGCTTTCCAGAAACTAGAAGGTCTGGGCTGAAAAATAAAAATAAAAAAAATAATGCACTACTGGAACTTTCACTTCATTTCAGTTACGGAATACGTAAAACAACTGCCCCCCCCCCGAAGCAGCACAAGACTGGGAAATGTCAGAAGTTTAATATACAAATTGCTATGGAAACCAAAGAATGTACTAAGTTCAGCATAACATCCCGTTGCCATAGGAAATAGAATTTGCAGAATATCTGTATGAAAAACGACTCCAGGGGAATTAAAAACAAAAAAAGAGCTTTTTTTAGCTATAGTTTAATACATTTTGCTCAATCCATATACTGTACATAATGTCAGGGGCTCCATGTAATTTGTGATAATGTATAATTTTGTAATTAACAGCTTATTTTCGGTGACGGCCAAGGCAGGAACCCAGCCGAGCTCCTCTGATTTATCTGTCGCTGGCCTGACAGGTGTAGGCACAAGGTGAGACCGGGAGCCAGGTGTGAGTGCAGCTTTTAATTAAAGTTTATTCACTGCTGGCTAATGAGAGGGTGAGAGTGTGAGGCTCCGCCCCAAATCTCCAAATCCCCACCAACCCCACCGTACACTGGGTACATGATTGGAGGAAAGAGAAATGGGAGGGAGGGGACATGCTCACATGCCCACTGCCACGCGTTTGGATTTATAGGGTCCTGGAGGGGGTGCCCTGCAGATGACCACAGCTGGGGGTGGAGAGTCGGGGATGAAAGAGGGGGAATTTTTAGGAATCAAAGAGGTAAACATCTTTCCAGCAGGGATGGGTAAACTGTGAATGGGGTAATTGTGGGCAATTGTGAGTAGAAGGAAGATGAGAGGAGCCGTCTGGCCTTTCAGGCAAGCGACAGAGATGAGCCATCACTCTGCCGATCGTAGAGAGCGGCTAAGAAAATGGGGAGAAGGGAGCCAGCACCAGCAGAGGAGCTGGGTTTGAGGACCCCCGACTCCCTGAGGGTGGGCTCCCCCTCAGGAACAGGGGAACCACACAGCCGAGGGCCAGGCCCGCGTGTCTGCCCAGCTGGAAACGTCTCGCTCGGAAGCCCGTGTGGCAGCCGTGGAAACGTGATGCGGTCATCCCTTCATGTGTGACGAGAACCGCTCCGAATGCATCGCTACACCATCCGCAGCCAGAATGTAAACACCTGGAGGGCATCCAGGAATTTCTGCAAGCCAACTGCAACTAGGGCTATTAACAAGAACAAGCTGCGGGAGCAGATACAGCTGCAACAAGTACGGCATTGCTCTAGCAAATCCCCCCAAGCACTTTTGAGAAAGGCCTCATATAAATAAGTGAAATGTAAACATGCAGGGGCGTGACCACAAGGGCACTGACCCCAGCTGAAAGCTGATTGGCCCTCGGAGTGCCCCCTCCTCTGTCACTCACTGACTCAAATCATATCATTGGCTAATGCCAAGGTTGGCCCCTTTTATGCCAGAATTGTCATTCTACATAGCAAATTCCAGGAACAAAGAGTTTGTATTAGTTAGTGTTGCTATTCATTTACCAACATGGGAAAACACTCATCCGTCCACCCACCCAACTACTTTACCTGGACATGGTCAGAGGAACATTGAGTGACAGAAGATGTGCCACAAGTGGACGGATCCACTGTTAGTGATGGCTATAATGGGCAATAACAGGTGACAGTTCCCATTCATCACTTAATGTGTTAGAGCTGTGTTTCCCAGCTCTGTTCCTCAGGGGCTGCCAGACAGGGAGCAGAAACGTGGAGCCCCAGACAGGGAGCAGAAACGTGGAGCCCCAGACAGGGAGCAGAAACGTGGAGCCCCAGACAGGGAGCAATGAAACGCATTGAAAGAAGCAAAAACAAAACAAAGAAACCATGCCAAGTTTACCTGAAACAAACACTAAACAAGGATAAGGCAGGACTCATGGCAGCTTTGAGAATATGAGTAATTCCAAGAAAGAGTATAAGAAATAACGACAGGCAGGCAAGTAACAATGTGGAAAATTGGGAGTAATAACAGCCCAACTGAATAGCCATATAGGGGCAAAATATTTAAAATATGCATGATGGTGTCCAATCAAATTCAGGGACAACACCCTGACATCATTAACATTCATTAGGCACTTTATATGAAACCAGAACCTCAAGAACAGGTGTTGTTTATTTGATATCATAGGCAATTTAAAAATACACACATGAGAAACTTCATTTGGTTCTAAAGGAGATAACCAAGGGTTTACTCAGGTGAGCCTGCTTTCTAATGCAGTGCCACAGGTCAGCTAGCTGGCAGTGGATATACCATTTACCTGGAATGCATTACTAAGAGCACCAAGCAAAAGGCCACTCTCCATGTAAATTGCTTAGCCGAGGTATTTATCTGGAGGAACTTTTGACCCATTTAGAGAGCGGCATGTTCTACTGGAACAGAGCTCAAGACCTCATTCAAACTCTCACCTGGAAGCAGAGCCAGCAAGCTTAAGGTTACAAAGCTCTCCAATATGCATACTGAGCGTCAAGTTAACATAGGCAGCAGCGCATCAAGCGTATCAGGTTACAAGTTAGGCTTTAGCAAGCGTCTGTCCCCCCATAATGGAACATCCTATGAAATACACCCCTACCTGCAATATAGTCAAGCCACTGACCTTCCTCCAGCTATAACAAACACTATATGCTACCATGTCATGTCTCCTCAGAGGAAATAGTTTAATGCACAGAAAGTCCTCCCCAAGTATATGCAAGGCCCTTTTTTGCATATAAATGCCAAAAAGAGGCAACACGTTTAGTCTAAAGCAGAGGTGGACAGAAGGGCCGCTGTGTATGCAGGTATTTTCTGCAAATCCCCAGTTAGGTCACCACTTAGAGGACTGATTGACTGAAGAATTCTCACACCTGGGTTTGAACAGC
>JAODKN010000048.1:3693298-3711807 GCA_026774425.1 Petrocephalus zakoni | reverse complement strand
TGTAAAAAGTGAAAAGGAGACGAGACGAAAAAAATAGAAAACCTGCAGAAGACTCGCTAAATAAGTATGCGAGAGAGTAACGCTTTCCTCGATGAACTTCATCCTCAACACTTCCATTCGCCTGATTACACAGAGCCCGATTTAGCTGCGATTTTCATGTTCACACGCAATCTTCAAGGAACCTGAGGAAAGCTCAACAAACCTGTGGATAATACTGGTGGGGGGGGGGGTGCAAAATTCAAATTCAAAGCCTCTGTGGGGTGAGATTTCATTTCACAAAAACCTTTCAGTCTCATTTTTTTTTCCTTTTTAATTCGCTTTACATTCTGAGGTGACTGCACGCATAGGAGCCCTCTGCGGCTACGGCGACAGCCCCCACCCCCAGCAGGGGATGTGATTATGTGTAATCTATTCTCTATTCCCATAGACCCCTGCTTATTGGAGGGGAAATATCATTTCAAGAAATAGGAAGCCAATAATTTAGTGATAAAAGAAACTGGACTCACACACACTCACGCACATATGCATACTGTATATTGTGTGTATGTGTGTGTGCAGGCAGGCGATGTTTGGGAAATTGAAGAAATATACAGGTATAGTCAAACCTCCCTTATCCAGGGAGAATGGGACCAAGGGGTGTCCGTAAGTAAGAAATGCCCGCAACCTACTGTAGAACATGAACAGTACAGTAACGTACATGTGTACACATACAAACTACATGATATTTATGAGGTGCAAGGCTTATAATAGGATGTTATTTCAGTCTGAGCTAGCGAATCATTCCGTTTTATTCTTGCAGTGGTCACCCAATTTTTTACCAGCAGCATTATGCACATTTTCGCTTTGCCCTTGTCTGTACTTTCGCTTTGGTGTACTTGCTATTTGGTTTCAAACTCTCGCCTGGTGTTTGGTTCCCGTCTTCGCGCGCCCCTCGGACTTTGACGCATTGATATCTGTGTATGCTCTGTGTGTGTCAGGTGCATAGGGAGTGACTGCAATTTTTGTTTTGCCAGCTTATGTTGCATGCTGTTGTTTGGATAGGGAGTAGGGTGTTGAAGCTGAGTTTTGTTTATTGTTTTTGCTATAGTCACTCCTGAGTCCTTTTGCACCGGGTTTATTTGTTCTGTGTCCGTGGTGCGTAATTAAAAACATAAAAATATATTTAAAAAAATACCCCTTTCTCCATGTGTGTTCCCCTGTCCATCGCACCCTATCCCCCCCTTACTCCACGTCCCCTTTCACTCTGTTATGGCCCAACCCCAACAGCTGCTGGCTGTGTAACATTAGTGTGCGCATGCACGTGCCTAGAGCTGCCCGGATAAGGGAGGTTTGACTGTATCCATTTATATAAATGTGTGTGTATATCTTTAAAGGTAAATATGATCAATATGCATTTCATATTTTACGTAAATATAATCAATATGCATTTCATATTTCGTTTGTGAATAAATGGCATAATAAGGGGTTGTCACACACTCCTGTCAAGTAGATTCTGTTATGAGAGCCACTGTATAGAAATTAATTTAACTAAATTTAAAAATAACATCCTGATCATGTTATGGCAGGGCCTGTGTATGTTAATACCTTAAATGTTTCTCATCCGAATTTTTGACATCAGATAGATCACAGTCAAAACACTATACACCATATTTAATCACCGATCTCCAACATGTCTGGTTCAGGGGTCTTTTGGGAGCAGCAGTATCCAAGGAGGATTACTGACCAACAAGATCTTGATGAATTAAAGGAAACCTGAAACATGCATTGCAGTGTTACTGTATGATTTTGATTCTGGAACAAAAGAGATGATAGTTTTGCAAGAAGCTTAATGACAAATATTTATTAAAGTGTGTCAGAAGTGTGAGGGGCAGGAGGCCGCTCTTTTAGCCTTACCTGTGCGGACAGAATGTTAAGCTGAGTGATACTCCGAGGCAGCTAGCTAGAACCATCTGCTGTAAGCGTTTCTAACAAGAACTCTTTTTCTGTTTTTACTTTTCAGCTTAATTTTCATCCCCCGGTTGCGACAAGACCCCCTGTGTAAACGAGCCCCACGTTTAAAAGCGTGAAGTGAATTCTGTAGCCTGATAAGACTCAGGAAGCAGGAAGTGCACACCTCAGGCCATGTGGCGGAATCATGTTGTTTTCATTGACGTGTCGAGATTTCAGGCTTAATCAGCTTAACTCTTCCTCTTTTATCTGAAGGTGTTTTTTGATTCTGGCATTTTATTCAAGGCCTGTGTGCCAACTGCCTGTTGTGGTTTCCTGGGGAATGTCCATGAACTGATCATGCTTCAGCTCCGAACAATGCCAAAATATTTAGATTTTGTTGTGCTATAACTGAGAATGAGAGGAGTAGAACCCCCCCCCCCTCCCCACCACCACCACCACCTCCACCCTTTTCTTTTTTCACCCCATATAGGTCACTCAGTCCTGCATAAGATCCACCAGATTACATTTGAGGTTTTATATATTCCAAACTTGAAGCTCGGGAAAGCAAAAGGTAAACATGATAACCCCGGTGCACTCTGGGAAAAAAATCATTCAGCCTCACACTTTAATTAAGCTGAGCATCATGTGCTCAGGGATAAGCATGTGGCCGGTGCGGAAATAGCAGCCGGCGTTTTCCTTTCCTATAATCGGCATGGCGTGTTCAGTGCCCTCAATCATGGAAGACAAGATTAGTGGATGCCTGCAATTTAACACTAGAGTGGTGTCTATTTAAACCCCCCCCCCCCCCCAAATCGCTGCCACCCTGACCAACAAAATCGTACTTAAAAGGATGCAAGCTTCACACGCCTAGATTCAGGCTTCAGAGGCCAGGAGGTAGGTGACAGGGTCCCTCGTATCTTTCCCAAAGAGAAGGAAATGTCCTACAGGTGTTCTGTTTTCTCAAAGGCGCTTTTGTTCCAGAAAGGATGCTTGTCATGTTTGGAATAAGGCAATTAGGGGCTGGACGGAGCATGTCACGGAGCAACAGTTACCGTGGGAGACATAACACGGGTGAAGCTAATTGGTCAAGCCAGTCACGGACGTATCTGTGTACTGTAGCTGAGGGGTTGAAACCCCCCCACAACCCCCACCACTTCTGAGGTCTCTATACGAACTGCAGTCTTGTGTGACTCTGATCCAGCTGGAAAACAGAAATGCCCCCTCCATCCTCCATCAACCCGCTGCGCCCTCGCCGCCTCCCATCGAGCTGCTCGCCGCGGCGTGAGGAATGCGCCACGGTGACGCCCGCGGTCTGTCAGCCGCCTCGTTTGGTGGCACGCGTTTTTGGATCCGCTCAGATCGGGAGATCATGCTCAAAAATGACACCTCTCTTTGCCCCAAGAGCTGTCTTTATGCTCCCTGAATGACAGCTGCCTAGAAATTCAGTAATTCTGCTCAGTGTTGTAGGGCCTGCAGCAAATAAAGTGCTTCTAGAATCTTCCAAACATTTTTGTTTGATTTATTATGAGCTGCCATCTAGTGCAGGGCCGCCAGAGGCCTGGAACCTATCCCAGGACGTTGCTCCATCACAGGACACTCACCCCCACAATCACACATGCTATTAAAGGGCCAGATTCAGTTTACTGCATCTCTGGACCAAAGAGGAAACCCACGCAATGCAAAGAGAACATGCAATTTCCAATCACAGAGATTCAAACCCCCAATCCAGGAAGTAAGAGGCTACAGTGGTGACCATGGAGCCCATACAGTAACAAGGTACACAAGCTAATAACATAAAAAGACATTGTGAAACCTAGGGTAGCAAGGGACGCACACAAGGGCAGGGCCACAGGGGTGCTGGCCCAGTCTGAAATCTGATTGGCCCCCTCCCCAAAATAAAAAACATATCACTGGCTAATTGTCACGTCACCGTGGGGAGAAACGACCCATAATGCAAGCTGTCAGGCAAAACCCCTCACAGGGTGTTTATTTGCATGCAGGGAAACGAACAGGGGAAAAAGTAGTACGACGGGTCACATCCACAATGACCGGATAGGGAGCACAAGACTGAGACATACTTATATAGAGAGGTAATCAAGGGGCAAACACTAGGCAATGGTGATCAGTTAACAAGGGGGCAGGAACAAGAGGCGGAACACATGAGGGAAACACAGGGAATAGACACGCAGGCCGGGGCTGGTCATGACACAAATAACCAAGTTGAGCCCTTGTATGCCCCACCACCCTAAAATATCCTAGGATAATGCTGGTATCAGCAAAGAAAACTATAACAAGAATAAAGTACAAATGTGACCCTCCTACTGTGAAGAGTTTTTGTTACTTCTTTTGTGTACCTTGGGAAAAATGGAGCCGGTCCTTACTACCTCCACAGAGCATTAGACAGGTTTTATTCGTTAATGATGCAAGAAGGGGCGTCGATACAGGGGCTGCGGCGAGTTTAACGGAAAGTCAATGTGCGAGACTGAAATGACCCTAGAGGACCAAAACAGGTTGTGAGCACAGTCATTAGAGTCTGACCAAGTTTTTTGGGAGCACTGAGATAACATTTGACATGATTGATGAAGTGAATAAGCGTCCTTATGGAGTGACACAGTACCCCATGATATCTGTGTATTAATATTTAATAATATGTATTAATGCACTATAAACACAGACACTGCACTCATAAAAATCTACTATTCGTCCAGGCCATCATTTCCCAAAATAATAAATTGGCTCATAAAAGTCCAAGCTGCGCATTATGACCAGAAGGAAAACAAAATTCTTTCTCCAATGTGCATCTTGCCCAGGAACATAACCGCTTTTATAAATTAGCAAATAAATAAGAGGAAACAGATGGAACGGGGCATTAGATACCCGAGTACAAAACAATTAAAATGTCAGGCTTCTACACACCTTCCTTTTAATTGAGCACCCAGTGGAAAGAGGCATTATTAGAAAAAAAAAAGTTCCAGGGTCATTTTGGTGGAAAGCAAAGCCTTTTCTTGCAGCCAGTTTTTAATTGGTTCGCAGTTTTATTTATATATTTTCACAGGAAAAAGTCTTTCTGATTTCTACAGACTTATGTGCACTAGATTTGCTGTAGCATAAATACCCAACTTCCTCGCAGCATTCCAATGTCACAAGCAGGTGCAAATGGTCGTCCCTGAGCAGATAAATCTTACCCCCCAGAAATAGGTAATTTCCCGCAAATGACTAAATTACAGATACTCGCTAAGATTTCTCTTTTTTTATGCTAGGATGCAAAAGTAAAATAAAGATATTGGTCAGTTAATGGAAAATGAATTCTTTCAGGATTCTAGAGGTCTGAATAAGACCGTATATCTCTTGTTTATGCTCAGATATTCTTGGAGAGATCATGCCCGGCTGCTTAGTCAGTTGTCCTCTCTGATGCACACCGTCTTTTCTCCCAGCCTAAATAAACATTTGTGTCACCTGCCTTCTTCATCACATATCACCTACAGTCGGTGCTGGGGAAGTTACTCTCAAAAGTAATTCAATATAGACAAGTTCAGGTCCAGAAAGTGCAGATCCACAACAAGGTTTCGTCTCACCCAACCATTTCAGTATAAAGAGTCACGGTCACATGCCACTTCCATTGATTATTGGCATCATATTTTGAATACAAATTCTGGTGGTTTTGGAGGTGTATTGATTCCGATATCAAAATGCTTGGTTTCTTTAACTTGGCTGAAACTGGAATTCTGACATCAAGCTGTGGAAAGCAATCACCATGGAGACATATACATCTTGTACTACTAATTATGTAACATGCACCATGTCAACCGCTGGCACCACCACCTGCCAGTGAACATGGTCCCCGGATGAATTCCAGGCACGATGCAGCACCCCCACTGCCCAAGCAGTGCCTTTACTGCTAGAGACAGCGGAACTAACTCTTTGCAGCCAGGCCTTCTACCTTGATGCTTTTAATGGACCAACATCTGCTTCCTGCAGTTGTTATAGCTCCTTTGTCACTTCCTCTAATGGTCAGGCTTCATGCAGGGCCTGGACGCATGCTGCACCCCCACAGTGAGCTTCCCTCTCATCCAGCTGGGCACAGTGCCTGCAAGCTCCTCCTGCACAGGGGTGCTGGAACAGGGCATCAGCTTTCCTATACAGATGCTCAATTCTGTGCTCTATTTGGAAGTCAAACCCCCACAGAGCACCAATCCATCTGATGACCTGCTCATCCGGTTCCTTAAAACGCAACAGCCAGAAGGGGTCCTTCCTCTAAAAAAATGCATGGTCGTACAGGTAAAAGTGCGCAAGTGAGGCACAACTAATACCAATGCTAACCATCAGCTCCCTTCAGGTCACACAGTAAGTCCTCCGTAGGTGGCTCAGGGTCCTGCTGAAATGGGCTACAATGTGCTCTCTGACCACTAGTTGCGATAAAACAGCACCAACGCCACTAGTACTGGAATCTGTGTCAAGAATCAGGGTTGGGAAGAACAAGAATGGAAGCTTTGTTTAAGGCCTGTGCAGAAACCTGAATGCCCCCTCATAGTCTGCGTCCCAGGAGAACCACCACTCCTATCTCAGGTGGTACAAATGCATTACAATGTTGGTAAAAGACTATATCAACTGATGATAATCCAAGGAAGTTAGATAGACTCCTGTCTTGATTTTGGGTGCTGGCCAACTCACCTTCACTTTATTTGGGTCAGCTGACAAACCCAGTCAGCAGGATACAGTATGTCCAAGGAAGCACATCTTATTTTGCATCAGAGAGCTCTTCTTAAGGTTATGTTGCAGGTTAGCAGTTTTCAGAGACTAAAATGCTTGATGTTGGCTGCATGGTTGCGCTGCCTTTTTCCATTAAGGGGCTTCGGCATTGCAGGAGCTAAAAGGCAGTAATATGAAGTGCCAGGTGCCCCAGCCAATGGAGAGAGCAGTCTTGGGCCTGGCCAGGTCTCAGTTCCACTTACAAGTATTAGCTCAAGGATAATAGAACAGAACCACAAAGAGCTAGCTACCCAGTCCAATGCGTCGTGATGCAGAGTACTGGATACGAATCCTTTGAGATCTCATTCACCAAGAATTAATCTTTACAAGTCGATAGAAACACAGGCAACATTGAAGGGCTGCCATCTCAGTCAGCTTGGCCTCAGCTTCTAGAACCTTTGACTAAGACAGTCGTAGTGCCACGGAGAATCCACCTCTCAACAGCCGGTAGATTGCTACATCTACAACTGCCTGCATTTCCCTCAGACCAGAAATCACATAGGTCAGCTGGTTTCCCACTCCAGTGGCCCTCTGTCATTTCCTGCCCTTGGTGCTCCACATAAACCCTCTAGCACCTTCTCGCCTCCATTCAATGTGCCTTTGGTGGCTTTGCCCACAGCCTGGATGGAGCAACTGTTTCAGACCCAGCTTCAGTCTCCTGCACTTGGCACAAGGCCTCATGTAGCGAGGCTGGCTGTGCTAAATGTACCTTCTGGCCAAGGCACCCGGGCCTGAGACTTCTGAATCTCGAGAATGCATCCAGCTCCAGGCTTGGCACTGACGAGGTAGGAAGGTCACGATACGCTGTATTGCCAGGCAAAGGACATCTGCTGCTAGGACTCCTAAGATGTGTCCATTAGAGTGTTCGCAGACTCATATACTATGGCCAATTGCGAAACACCAGTTTGGCTACATGCCTGTATTTGAAGTATGGGAGGAAACTGGTGTCCCTGCTGGAACCCCCCCCCCCCCAGATTCCCTTTGTCGTCGCCTCTAGTCACATGAATTATACTACGCTGCCAGAATAGTTAATGACAGTGACAGTGCCGTTTTAATATTGCTGAAGATCGTGGCTCTTCTCTCGTTTCATCTCGATCTCATCTCACATTTCTACGTGAGATTTCCTGTACGAGGAGGAAAGGAAAACAAGGAAGATGTTCTTCTTTTTAGGAAAGGCAATTTGGTAACACACTGCTTGAGGAGTCACAAGTAACTTAATAACTATTTAAGTTACTACTGAAGTACAAATCTTGAACAAATATAGTAACTGCATGGAAAACATGAACCATTATGATTGATTAATGATGAACATACATGAGATCAGTACATAAGTAACAGAAACTATTTCTGGTTAATTAATACATTAACTAAGAGTGCACTGCTACATTATGTATGGTCCTTAAGTAAAGTATTACTTGGAATTATTTTATGAAACGGATTCTGTTAAAGTTTTATTCATATGCGGAGTATATAAGAATACTTGGTATTCTTTCGTTTAAATCCGCACGCACACTGCACACACACCCATTCCAAGAGTGACATTTCCAATTCAGTTAAACTCTGTTCAACAGTTCAGCTTTGTTGAGCTTGCGTAGATCTTTAAAGGCCAAGCCATTTCACCAAGTTTGGGTTTTTTTTACTTGAAAATGTGTCAAATAAGTACAAAACGAGTGAACTAAGTTTGAAGAGGAAAGAAAAGCAGGAGCTTTCCGTGCTTGCGTGGAAATGGCGCTAGAGAGCCGTTTTTCTTCATTGTGCATGTCAAAAGAAATCAGTCCAAGGATAAGTAGGATGTCAAATAACCTTTGGAGGGAGCAATTTCTATTTCAGACACTTTCATCAACCCAGAAAGAGGTTGTATACGGATGTATACCACGAGGCTGATTTGATTCCTTTGCGTAATGAGAAAATCGCTCCGTCCAAACTCTATACTCAAAACTAAAAGCAATCATTAACCATCAGTCAGGTCCAGCATTTACATCTCAAGCTCACGCCAACATGGATATCTACGTCAGCCCTCTATCTGAAATGTTTTACTAGAGCCTGTGTAAAAAGCTGCTGTTTCACATGCCTACCTCTGCATGTTTAACACAGGACAGCAGATCTGGTTGTTGTTAAGCAATAATGGATGAGCACATAGTCTGACCGAGATGACATGGTTTATAACACATAATTACTAGATTTATAATTATTGATCCGCATGGGGAAATTATCTTTTCACCCCCCCGTGAAGGGCAGCCACTTCATGTGGCACCCTGGGGGTTAGGGGCCTTGCTCAAGGGCCCACAAACGTGCCAGGGCTGGGCTTGAACTCATGACCTTCTGATCACAGGTACATAGAAACAAATATTACACTAAATCTTCTTTAAAAGTATAACAACTATAAGATGCTATTTAAGTTTAGAGTATAAATGAAAATTCAGTTGAATTAAACAGTTCCTCTATGGTATGCATAATATTCAGCTTAATCGTACCAGGATTAGCAGTCAGGTTTCTTAAACCAGGCATCAGCACAGTAATGCAAAGCAGGTGGCAGAACTTGGCCATTTCCTCTAGGATCAGATATTCTTCTCACACTTTATAGAAAGCCATGAAGTTACCTTTCCTACGCATGCTGATCACTCACGGACCACTCCGTCGCTCTAATTGGGCTTCGTTCAAGGTGTCTCTTTACTCAATTAAAGAGAGACGGAGTCACCGAAATTATAAACAACAACCTTCCAAATATCAGAGATTTTCTCTCCTGCTCAATACACAATATGCAGTGTAATAAAATACACAAATGACATTACAGGATGTTGAGCAGTCATGCATGAGAAAATCATGTTTCAGTGTACTTCTGAGACACCATCATATTATAGAAATAACATTATTTTTGTTATTTACATTATTACGATTATTGATTCCTCTTGTTTTGAAAAAGAAATGTAAAATGGATTGGGGTGAACCGGCTGAATTTCTGTTCAATGTGTCTCTGACTTTAGTTGAAATGAAGGATGGCATGGATAAGGAGGAGATAACTGTCTAAGCTCTTGTATTGACTTCAGATTCTATGGGTTTTACAGCAGTTCAACTTTGAAATTATTCTCAAGGTCAAAATAGGTTATTTTATTTCAAAGTCCTATGTCAGGGGTTTCTGGATATAAATAGCAGTCAATTCTTAAAAGACAGTGATAATAGTAATAGGTACTGTAATCTGTATATATTTAGTTCAGAACAAGACAGAAAATTGTGCAGTTTCTTCTACCATGTGATTTCTATCCATCCATCCATAGTCTGAAACCGCTTATCCTGTTCAGGGTCACAGGGGGTCTGGATCCTATCCCAGAAGCTACAGGTGCAAGGCGAGGAACAACCCAGGACGGGGGGCCAGCCCATCGCAGGACACACTCACACATGCACACCTAGGTGCAATTTGGTAACTCCAATTAGTCTCTGCATGTTATTTGGACCATGGAGGGAAACCAGAGTACCCGGAGGAAACCCCACGACAACACCGGGGTAACATGCAACCCCACAACAACACCGGGGTAACATGCAACCCCGCACACATGGAACCCTGGCAGAGACTCGAAGCCTGGTCCACGCACCACGGGGTTTCCCCACATACAGTCATATTTAGATGAAAGCAATATCTAAAACATTAACTCAGGAAAATGGGGCTATTTAAAGGGGGATAACCATCATCTACTTAACGGACACAAATTTTAAAGGGTGAGAAAAGTTATAATTACTGCTGCGGTTCTGAATGAACTTTAAATGATTACTATTGATGCTCCGGTTTTTTCAGGGGGCTTAATTCGGCTTTATTCGACTGAGCTTTTAATTCCTCGCGATCCCCTCAAATTGCATTGTTTAAGGAGCAGGCTATCTGTGGACTCCCAGGGCCGCGAAAACATTTGGTCCCCAAGCTGGCTCCTTTTGAAGAACTATCTTACCAGATGGTGTTTGCCTAGGGACTCGTCTGAAATCCTGGCCCGAGCGACACCGACCCGTCAGCCTGGAAGTCTAAGTGTTGCAAGTGACTTACTGCCACAGAGAAGCCCTTAAAGACAGGAGGGGACAACTGAGATTAGATCGGACACAAGGTCCCCTCGTTTCAACAGAAAATAAGCCGGGAACATCCACCATTTATAGACGTAAGCAGTCCTCACCCAAGGGAAGAGAGGTCTTTGTAATGTCTTGACCATCACATAGCCTGGGACCAGCACTGAATTAATACACTTGGGGCAAGAGCAGAGCACAAAGCTTCAACTAAAGGGCAGGATGAAGGTAATCCTGGAATATAAACTTGATAAAGCACCTTCAGCTCTCCCAAAGTGGACACATACTGCAGTCGGTTAAACCAATTCTCTTGATAGATTGCCTGCCTCCGAACTCGGCATGTTCAGCGCTCAAAGCAAACAGATTCTTGTTCAAGTCTCTGCGGCCCTGAATCCCATCCTCCGGTACAAAAAGGCACCTGCGGTGGTTGCGGGTATCCACACTGCCGGATGCCGGCTGATGTATCGCTGCCTTCGGGAGAGCCACCAAGTTCCCATATGCCAA
This sequence comes from Petrocephalus zakoni, assembly GCA_026774425.1. NCBI lineage: Eukaryota > Metazoa > Chordata > Actinopteri > Osteoglossiformes > Mormyridae > Petrocephalus > Petrocephalus zakoni. Next base: position 3,700,581 of record JAODKN010000048.1, on the reverse strand, counting down.
GTCAGGAGCTGTGATTTTAATTACCTGGCGGTTGGGTAGGAAGAGCGACACCACTTGGGGACTGGCTGGATGGCTGGTTTCACAGAGCCACTGGGCTTAGAACAGCGGGATAGAGACAACGGTGGTTCCACAACACCTCGATAGACGGGAGCCAGTGAGCCAAGCGTGCCACTTGCTATAAGTTTGCGGTAAAAGCTATAGCTGCTTCTGTGTTGACTCGCGTAGCTGGCAATGTTGACATTGATGCGCGCCACTTTCTCACCAAGTGTTCGTTTAGATGAAGGATGGATAGGAGTGGATGAGAGCAGCTCCTGGCCCTCGCTGACATGCCTACGTCTGGGATCTTTGGGAAAGGGGAAGGTCGAGCTTGGGAAGGGAGGGCCTGCACAGAGAACAGAGAGAACACTACGACCTTAGGAACTTTGGGGCGCCCATAAGCCTGGACTGTACAATGTCAGCAGACCTTCTTGATGGGCCCCCATACACACCCCTGTCAATCACCACTCCCACGGGACACCAGGTACCTCAGGACAGCTCACCTTTTAGTAGAGGTGGAAAGTTCAGAAAGTACATTCTGAACTTTTCACCTCTTCCTTTCTGTTCAATACCTTATAAACTCTAAGAATTATTAGCTTTAGTTTACTGTATCAACTACTGGGCTAATCTTGTTCTGTGCTAGTTGCTTACCTGCCAACCAATGTTAGCACTACTGGGACAACACAAGTAATATGCAAAACAAACACTCCAGCTTACACAATATCAACTCCTATACAGTATGTATATTATATAAAATAAATATCCACATGGTAAAAGGTATAAATATTTGTGACAGAGGCAAGACTGCAACAGCAGATATTTTGCATTCCTACATAAGCTGAAAGATTCAATATAGATACTCTTTGTTTTATATATACATCAGTTTTATATAACAGGGTCATAGTGAGCTTGGAGTCAATCCCAAGGTGCACAGAGAATAAGTGTGGGAGATGTCAATCTGTCATAGGGCACAGGCTCACAGGGCAAACAAAGGGCGGACATGCAAAGTGCACAGACACACACACACATGCGCACATGAACCCTAACCCCCCAACCCCCATCCAACATGTGTAAAGCTATTAGGGGTAATCACTGAACCACCATGCTCTCCACATGCATCATTTACAATGTCATTCTGCATACATGATATAAAATAACAGATTGAAGCAGTTACCATGACAACAAGCAGGACAGGCATGTCTTGTCACAACTCAGTTTATTTTCATAGGTTACCCAGTGTTTCTATTAGGTATGATTTTTCCAAACATTTATCAAAAACGGGCAAAAAATACAGTCACGTCTGTTAAATGCATACAATTGGTAATTTGTTCTTTTCTTTCATTTTGTGTGCTTGAATCATAACTGGGCAGAAATGCGCATGTGTTCACGTTCCATAGGTGTTTCCTTCATCTCTTCATCTGTATGGACTGCTTGGTGAAGCTTTGTCATAGGTATGGGAACCCAGTCCTGCCCCCTGCTGGCGGTGAAGGGAACAAAGTGGTGTGGAAATGATCCGTCTTCTAAATTCTTATACTGATTACCATGGCAGGGATAGCCAGAGTCTATTACAGACAGCATAAGGCTGGGGTACACCATGGATGGGATGCCAGTCCATCGCAGGGCACATACATAGTAGTACAATATCAGCAATTTAGAGATAGCAACTAGCCTAGCGGCATGTCTTTGGAGGGAAGGACGACGCTGGAGTTCTGGATATTTTAGACTAAAAGAAATATATCAAAGTAAAAAAATAAACCCCGTAAGAGCGGGTAATATCCCCAGATAACCCGCTTATTAAAAATGTGTAGATAAACCTTTTCAAGAGTTTAAGAACTTTGAAATAGCACTTGGCTCTTTGAGAATCCACAGAGGAGTTCCGCTTTACAGTCATCGCAATAAGTATCAGCTTCGAAAAACTTTTTCCCTTTCTAACCAATTGTGGCACTCGGCCAGTCCTGCGGGGAGCTGGGCAGGCTGTCTGGTGATATCCGGTACCGCATAGGTCATTGGCACGTTCTGTTTGGCAACTAGCGGCTGGCCATCTGGTTTTATGGAGTGCCATGTGCTAAGCTATGAAAATAATCGTGCCTGCAAATAAAAGAGCATTGGTGAGATCATAGCAGGCCTGCTCGCCTCAGAAAGACAGCTGTCTGACTGTCAGAGGTCGACTTAATAACCGTGGCGAGATAATCAAGTATATGGTTATAATTAGAAATCTGATTTGAAAGCGGGAGGTTGTCGTGCTTGGGAATGACAAGCAAATAATAGTAAACTAATAGCATTCAAAGGTTTGCGTGAGGTGGGAATATGGTGCCAAGATCACTCCTTGTGTCACCGGAGGCCTGCCGTCGCTTCCACTAGGAGTATTTATAGTATTTATGTCAGGTAGTTTATAGTAAATTATTAAAATGATGGACGGGCAAGACTATCTTGCCCAGCTCAGGATGAAGTGTCCCAGGCTGAAAGGCAGTCCCAGATACCTGAATTTAGGTCAGCAAGAACAGAAGGTTCCGGCAGCAATCCAAGCAGTGGTCCAACACAAGGCTCACACCAGAGATGGATAAGCCACACCCCTAAACCCCCCCAGCCACCACCCCAACGGCTCCTGCTGCCGTACTAGCAGAGTACAAAGTCGATGCTGACATGCATCGCCCAAAAAATAAAGCAGCGGGTCTTATCTGCCATCGCAACACGGTCTGCTGCTATCGTGGCACATTTTCTCTGTCCCCTATCTCCCGGCGCCAGTGATCATTGGCTGTCTGTCTGAGCGGGTAGAAGAAAGTTCCATCACCGGCAACAATGACAGGTCCAGGGGCCTGCTGGGTTTTAAGTTTACTATTACTGCTTTTTTTACAGACAGGGACAGAAAAGGTTTTGTACACTGTACAGCGGGGGTGGTCAGTCTTATCCAGAAAGGGCCGTTTTGTGTGCGGGTTTTCACTGTAACTCCCTAATTAGATAGCTAATTAGAGGACTGGTTGGCTGAAGAGTCGTCACACGTGTGTTTGAATAGCTGATGGAAATGTTATCCCAGAGACCTGCATACTCATGGGCCCTTTGCAGGTAAGACTGGCCACCCCTGCTGTACGGCAAAGTTTCCCAATGCAGCCCTCAGGAACCTGCACACAGTCCATGTTTTTGCTCTAGCTGCCTATTTAAGCATCCGGCTGAACTTATAATTTCCGTACCTGGGCTAATTCACCCCTACCTTTCACTATTGAGGTCAGCCTCTGTATAAAATGGGTTCATGTACCATTCTCCATCTTCTGCTATTTGACCCAGCATATATCTAGTCTATAATTAGCTAATTCCCACAAGCCAAGCCAAAGCACCTCATGGTAGCCAGATAACATGAATCCGCTACATACATACACCTGTTACTAGCTCCCACCAGCCGGCTAGCTGTTAGCACTGTATTACATTTGCTTCTGAAATACATTAGCTAGATGACCCATTATGTTGCTGTGCACTCTGTGCCTGAGCAAGGCCCTTAACCCCCAGATCCCTGTGCGCCCCTCAAGGTGGCTGCCCTTCACAGCCAAGCTTGGTTGGGGGAGCAAGGTTGGGGGAGGTGCGAAGACAATTTCCCCATGGGGATCAATAAAGTATCTCAAAATCAAAAAAAAAAAATTCTGGGTAACAGGTAAGGTCCCTACATAGTGAGTGTAGCACAAACACCTACAAAACACACTGCAGCATCTATAGATATCTCCTCACCTCTCTCAGTTGTGCTGTTTGGTTAATCTTACACCAGAACCAAAATATTTAAGTCACACCTGTAAATTAATGTAACCCAAAGTTTAATTTTCTCTTATTTTACGAATTAGTTTTGTTGCTACTGTTGGTGTTGGGGTGTCTTTATTAGTAGATTTATCGCGTAGACAATCGCAAGCCTTTTGTAAAATTAAAATGTGGTCTACACTTAGCACCCTATGACGCATCGGTGAGCGTCCTGAAAACAGTTAAAACTAGGATTATGGGAAGTATGACCACTGAAAAATCGTCTGCTTCAAGACTGTATTCTCCCTGCCACACAGGACAATGGTGTGTACATAACTTCAAAGCCATGGTAATTTTAAAGGCAGCGCCTCGATATAATGGTTGTGGCCGAAAAAGACGGGTTCCATCACCTAGTCTGGGTGCATGAACGGTCCAAATAGTCAAAAAAGACTGTAGGCTCTGAACTCAGGAGGAGTATAAGAGTTATATTCCATTCTGATTTTCTCAACGATATTTTTTTGACTAGGCCTGGTGACTGAAAACGAAGCTATACATTTGCAATAGCACCAGAAGGTTTCACATCGCTAATTATAGATTTAACATTGTTTTTTATTTACACGTGAAGGAATTAAGACTTGGTCACGCTTGCGTCGGGAATTATGACCCATTAATGCAGCTGTCGGGGTTTGAGCCCTTCCAGAGGGCGTTTATTCGGGTATACAGGATTCAACAGGGCACAGACGGGAGCGAGCGTGACTGCTAGCTACACAATGCATAGACCTAGACAAAACCCGACGGGGGAGACAGGACTAGGGTGGACTAAATACACGGAACGTTGATTGCTGACACAAAACAGCTGAAAACAGGAGGATTAGCACGAGGGAAACAAGGGGGCGTGGTACACAGGAGGATCCGACGGGCAGGGCATGACAGACTTTCATTTCTTTTATTTTATTTTTTTCTTTTTGTAAATCCTCCCGAAGGTGCATCAGCTTGCTCTAGAAGCAAACTGATAGGCATAAAGCTGACGGAATAATAGTCCGAGCATTTTAAATGCGTTTCCTGCAACAATAGCTCAGTTTCATATTGGAAACTTATCTACAAGAGCCTGGAGGTGAACCTCTATAGAGTTTTATAGCACATCCCTCGTTTCCTCCCTCTCACATTGCATTCAGCCCCGACCTGAAAGAAAATCTCCCCAGAACAGACGTTACCACTCTTTGCCATCTACAGCGCTCATTTCGCTCTCTCAGCCCAGAGCCAACATGGTGCTGGCACCAAGCTGCTAGCAAATTTACATATGCATCAGTTCAATATTTGTCATAGCACTTAATGGCTATTGCAGGAGTTATAGTCATACATAAACTGTATGGGTGGATGAATATGTACATTAATATTATCGGTATCCTATAAATACCGTTGAATTTTCTTGCCGTTTTCATTTTTCTTCAAGGATATCATCTTAAAGAGTCTTCAGATATGGATACTTGAAACTGAAGGCTGGAGATTATGGGTAATGTAGTCCTAAAGAGCTGTGTACTACAGTATATTTCACTTGATGGGTGTCGACTGGGTCCTAGTGTTTGCCCCGTGGAATTGTGCCACGCTGAAGGTCAGAGAAATAAAGGCAGAGGAAGGTCGTCTACACGCACAGGTACCTCCTACATTACCCCCGACCGCCGCGGCCCAGATAACATGCAACGCTTTGAATTGAGATCCCACTAGTGCAATTAGTTACGGTCCTGTTAAAATGGTCTGACATCAATTCTGACCTGCTGGTTTACAAGGAATGGTCAGAATTCAATGAAAGTCAGGAACTAAGGTTTGATTTTTGGGAATGACTCTGATTGGCCCTGAGGCAACACATAACCTTTGCCTCACTGGTTGTCAAATTCCTTTTGTGATGTCCACAAAATCTCCGAAATTTTATTTAGACTTTTTATGATTTACTGATAGGAAATTACACTGCCCGGCCAAAAAAAAAGTCACACACTTTAATACATAATTGGGCCACCTTTAGCTTTGATTACAGTAGACATCCATCATGGCTTAGTTTCCACGTGCTTATGCAACATCTCAACATTTCTTTTCATCCAGATTTGCGTTTCTTTTTCGCTGAGATCTTGTCTTGATGATCGGTGAGTTGAACCACTCTGTAGTCTTCTTCAGCACATCCCAAAGACTTTCAACGGGGTTGAGGTCAGGACTCTGTGGTGGCCGATTTCATGTGTGAAAATGATTTCACAATCCAAGCCCCATGAATCTTGGCATTCTCATCCTGGAAAGTGCCTATGCCGTTAGGGATTGCTAACCTGGCCATTCAGTAAATTGAGGTACTCACCTGACTTCACTTTATTGCTGCATAACGTTTGCTGAGCTGCAATAATGATCCAGTCATTGGCTCTTAACTACTTGCTGATTTAAATTGACTTTTATTCTGGCCAGGTAGTGTTTATTTCTTGTGTCTGTAGCTCCCAGTTGCAGTAATAGCAACCACAATAAATGTTTTATGGAACTATCTGCTTGTACTTCCCCTGTGACAGTTGATTATATATTTATTGTTTAAAGCCCATTTCAAGAACATCAGGGAAATTAATTAATTAATGGTCTTTGACATTTCTGCGCGCCGAAATGCGTTAGTCTCCACGCTCTCCGTATTCTTCCTTGCAGAGGACTTAGTGTAAAAACTCGTAAGGACGTGCTAGTAATGAATATAACGTTTGACGGCGCATACATTTAAAATTCCATTATCTAAATTGCATTTCTTCATCACTGGTGAATTGCCCATTGTACTGCATAAAATTACTCCATCTAAAAGAGCTTTAACTCTGAGTGTCCATAAATGTGGCCATTTGAAATTTAAATTATATTAGAGTCACTTTCCCAAAGCAAGGAAAAACAGATAAATACTCTTTTGAAAACTCTTCTTTGTAATATAAACTTGCATTGTATTTTTGGCTAGGAAATGACTCGGATGTTTGCATTTTTCTGCCCCAAGAAGAAGTGCCGGTCTGAATAAGGCTATATTTAAAGTAAGCTAAATAAAGGGAAACATTTTCTCTCTACAGCAAAGTCATATTCAAGTGTGCGTGTTTATTGTTAAGAATCCAGGTTATCAAGCAGGTAAAAAATTAGACTACTATAAGCCCCAGTTGAAATTCCAGTTCTTTTTTCAGCATCTCCACTCAGGACTGCCCATTAGCACCATTTAGGGTCCCAGACCACAGGCAGCAGCTGATTTCATCACTAATTGACCAAAACATGTTACAGTACGTTATCACAGAGTGAAAAATAAATTCCATAAAATCTCATATAGCACATCAAGACATACAGTTATAGGTAATTGATACTTATTGCTTTGTGTTCCTAATGGGGAGCCGCGGACAGCCACGGGCACCGCATCACTGCAGCTGGAATCCTAATGGGGAGCCGCGGACAGCCACGGGCACGGCATCACTGCAGCTGGAATCCTAATGGGGAGCCGCGGACAGCCACGGGCACGGCATCACTGCAGCTGGAATCCTAAT
>JAODKN010000048.1:3668460-3693197 GCA_026774425.1 Petrocephalus zakoni | reverse complement strand
GCTGGAATCCTACTGGGGAGCCGCGGACAGCCACGGGCACGGCATCACTGCAGCTGGAATCCTAATGGGGAGCCGCGGACAGCCACAGGCACGGCATCACTGCAGCTGGAATCCTAATGGGGAGCCACTGACAGCCACAGGCACGGCATCACTGCAGCTGGAATCCGAGCCGTTGTTGGGACTGCTGCCCTCAGGCAAAAGGTGCAGGGCAGCGAGAGCCCAGGCTACTGGGCTTAAGAACAGCCCTGCAGGAGCCGGGCTGACACAGGCACTTCCTAAGGACTGCCGCACACTGTATGTAGGAACAGAAAAAATTGTTCTTCTGGGGGGAAGTTGCTGATGCAGTCTCACTGTACCGCCATGTACAATGTCAATAAAGGATTGAATCTTGAGTTTAATGAGAACATCCACAACTGCTACGTGTCGTCAGTGATGGGGAACAGCTAGTTACATATATCGGGGTTGTGCAATAAGATTGCAAAATAAATGTAATTGCAACTTCTTATAGTTACTGAGAAAAATATGTAATTAAATTATAGTCACTAATCAATATGTTGACGATTACGAATGTGTTACATCGGAATATATTCTTTTTGGTAAAAAAAGGCTTATATGTGCAGTACAACATACATTTTGTTGCTTTGCTTCATTTCACCATGCAGAAATACCTTTTTTCGCGTATTTTCAGACGACATGGGTCAGCAAAGCCATTGAGGCTTTTCAGCTTTATCACCCAGTTTAAAACATTTGTTAGAAAAGTAATCAAAAAGCAATCAAACTTAATGTTACATTACTTTGATGAAATAATCACTTAGTTACCAAATAGTTACATTTTTAACAGGGTAATCTGTAACCTATTACATTTCAAAAGTAACCCTACCAAAACTGCATGTCATTTTCAATAAGTAACACATGTATTGTGGCATCATCTCCCACTGCACTCTCGTCCCAGCTTCCCAAAATGCTGGCCAGCCCCTGTTTGGCACTATACTCCAGTTCACCTGAATAAGACCATACTCTGCACCCTCCATAAAGCACAGGGAACCACAGAGGCCCACAACATGCTGTTCTTGCGAGATATAACCGGAACAGAGCGGGTGAGCAGGCCGTCAGGTCGAAAGTCCACCCTATCTCCTAAAGCTCCGTAGACCTAAAAAAGGCATTTAGCTTTGGGCCACGTGTGTTATGACAATTATTTTTCGCACAGCTCATCATAACCAGGCCAGCGTTGGGCTGAAGCACAAGGAAAGGGCATGGGGAGTGCCTCCGTAAAAAAAAACTGAGCAATCGCGGCCGGAAGGTGCTAACAGAGATTAGCCGGGCGGCCCCATCGATGCGATTCGCTAAGGAGCAGGAGCGCGGCGGCCCGTGGCAAGATGAAATGCTGCCGGGGAGTGAAGGATCCCCATTGATGGGCTGGTCCATTCTTCCCGAAATAACATGGGTTCATGGGTTACGGTGCGAGGATGCGGGAGGTACAGTAGGCCTCGACATGCTCGTTTACTGAGGGGAGGACGGAGACCAGGCGTTAGCTTGGAGCGCTAACGGGCACTCGGTCGGGCCAGCACCCCCAGCGGTCTCCTGAAGACAAAAACGCGGGACTGGTGCATGAGTATAATGACTCTCCCATTCCTTATTCCCCGTCTGAGCATGGCGGAGGTCTCTTTGGCAGAGCCTTCGGCCGGCTTTTAGCCAGCGCTCCCGCTGCCGTCTGAAACTCAGTGACTGACTGGAGTCTCTTAGAACACCAGTGCCTTATTACATTATGTATGCCATTTACTTTGCATGTCACGCTAATACATATTAGTACAGTACAGTCTGCGGTAACACTTTATTTGAGGGTGCACAAGTTAAGATCTCTTAACTCAGTTACTTCTCAAGTACAAATCAAGAACAAATATAGTAACGGCATAAACCGTCATGATTTATTAATGATGAATGAACATGGGATCAGCACGTAACAAACCCTTTCTTTTTAATCACATACAGAGGTGAAAGTGAAGCCTGAGGTCTGAGGTTAGGGTCAGTTACCCCTGGAGTAATTTTCGAGGGGCTAAATGGAGAGGTGGCTTCGCTGCTGAACATTGGATTTAAACCAGCATCCTTCCAATCAGAGGCACAGAGCCACACGCCACTGCACTCACAGAAGTGAAGAATGTTTGCATAAAGTGAAGAACTTGAAAGTTTGCTTGTTTAATACTTGTTTAAGGACCATTGTTGGACCCTGAAATTGCTTCAGTAAAATAACCTACGATTTAAATTGACTGAATAAAAGGATTACCTTAGAAAATTATTATTAGATGAACAACCTACGTCAGTCTCTAGCATTGTTCTCTGATTCATGATTTCTTTCACTCAAATTAAATTGTATTTTTGGCTCTGTGCTCTCTGGTGTTGAAAGCTCTATATAGCACAAAATACAAAATAATCACATAAACTCGGTGGTCAAATAAATCAGAGATTTAATTTCTCAGTGGTTTGATCCATTATTGCATTATTACAGTTTATAGATTGTTTTATAGATTGTTTCAGAGATAAATTATTCATAATGTTTTGATTTTAGCAATTTCATACTGCTGATAAGCCAATGCTACTTCAGCAAACTTTCTGATGGATTGTTAATGATACATCATACCAGGTTTTGACTATAGAGTCATATTAACATGACCTGCACCGGGAGAAATGGAGGGATGTTTACATACTATAAATAATCGCAGAACAGTCAAACCAGAACTAGCAATATATGTGTACTCTTCAGCATTTTATGAAACCGTTTAGGGCAGAACATTTTCAGCAGAAGGGGAGCTTTCCAGCAAATACGGTGAATTCCCTGTATATGACTGTGACATCTATCTGCCAACTCACACAGGCTGGCATGGAGAACCGAAAATCGAAGTGCTTTGGCTTTAACCCTGACCACAGTTTACACCTTACTTTTAGCAAACAGGTCCGCTCTTTCTTTTTCTATAATGTACACAAACCAGGGGGGTTGGGCAGTCAGTCAGGGTCTGATTTTTCTCCCTGATTGGGAGTTTTTGGTTCCTCTCCTCCATTGTCATCTATATTTGTTTATTTTCTTTTCTTTTCCTTATTTTTGTATTATTCTGTGTTTTATATTAGTCTTATGCCTTGTGATTTTGTGTTGCCATCCTGTGATTTTATGATCTATGTAAAGCACTTCGGTCAGCAAGACCTGTTGTTAAAGCGCTATATAAATAAAGCTGACTTAACTTGACTTGACATATTCTATACAAAAAATGATTCTATATCACTGTACACCCCTATCCGGGGCTTTGGGCTGACGCTGCTGTGAAGGGCGCTATATAAAAACAAATTGAATATATAGCATAATTTAATTATAATTTCCACGAGATTATCCTGAAGTCTGTATTTATCAGCACTGCTTCTTGTACTCCAAGTCCTCTAGAGATATTCAAACCCTATCATTCCGGTAGGATGGAGACATTGCTGCATCACCTTCGGATGAAGCGGAGCAGGGCACCAGTTGTGTAAATCACTGTTTCTCAACCAAGTCCTCAAGCCCACACCTGAAGCAAACAATCAAGTAATCAAGAACACAGAATATGGTGCAGGTGTGCTGGGATCTGGGAGAGAGTGAAAATGTGGACTGTCTGGGGGGGCCTAAGGACTGGGTTGTGATGGCTCGAGGCATGCTGCCATCACGAATGGAAACCGCAGGAGGAACTGCACCCAAGTTGAGGAGCCCTGTGGTTCATTTAGACCAGGGCTCTTCAAATCTGGACCTCGATTCCAAATCCAGGCCTTGTTTTAGTTCTTCCAGGTAGTTTGTTTAATAATTACTGATTCTGATTGTCTGATTAGCTGGAGGCTTCACACCTGGCTGAGAGGTAAAGGAAAGCTGGAAAATCAGCAGGGCTCGGCCCTTGAGAACCGTGATTTGAATAGCTCTGATTTAGACCATTGTTTCAAGTGATCACCAGACAGTCCACATTTTGGCTCCCAACATACCTATACAAGATATTCTATGTTCCCGATTGCTTGATTGATGGTTCAGGTGTTCAGTGATTGGCTGGAAGTTGGGTGGACTGGGTTGTCCCCAAGGACTGGGCTGAGAAATACTACTCGACACCCTTCAGCTACAGCACAGGGCGCAAGACCCCAATGCTGACACGAGTCTAGAACGTTGCGAGCAGTTCCCCTTGGTTTTCACGCCTCACAGCTGGCAACCTGAACACTCTCCTCCTTGATGACTAGGGATGAGTACAGTAGGTGGCGTCAAACACGCACTCCACTGTGCCACATCCCCTGTGTGCTAGGAACCACACAAGAGCATCTGAAGAGCCAGCACTGTGACATCGATGATGCCATTTCAGCGCATTACAAAAATGCCCTATTAAACATAGATGACAGAGATGAATATGTCTGAATATGAGTCATATCTGTTGGTGTAGTGTGTGTCTAAAAACAGAGTGCTGTGATTTCATAGCTTTGGCATGTTTTAAATTTTCAATCTATTTTCATTTAAGTTCATCTAACGTTATATAACACATATTAGTGAAGCACTTTTCAGAGTTTTTTTTATTCAGTAATAATAACAATAATAACTGGTTGAGTTCGGAACTGAAAATTATTCCCTGAACCATCTAAAAAAAGCAGTAATACTTCAGGGTAAAAAAAATAATATATAAATCTTTATAAACATAGAAATTGCAGATTAAAAATACTTTTATAAAGTGCTTATACTGTAAGTCTCTTGATAATGTTATAAAGTGGTGCTTTAGTTCAGAGTGTATTGCATTATATTAAAGATAATGGCCTTTTCTACATAGTGCATATCTCATAAGATATATGAATAAGGGGAATATAGAAGTGAGTGTATGATGCCTCTGGCGGTGAAAAAAAAAATAGCATATAATTATTTTAATATGTGGAATTTGAGGAGTGTTTGTAGCAATTAATCAGTGTCTATCACCCCTGTCGATGGCACATTAAGAAGGTGAGGAAGTTCTAATGAAGCTGGAATAAGCTGTAACGCTGAGCCACAGTTTGCCCTGTGAAGGCCGCGTCCGTTCAGCTGGCCACCGCACTGAACTCTCATGAATGTCGTACCTAGCTTGAGGTGCTAACATAACACACCTGCCTTTCAACACCTTTCATCGGAAGTACAGCCGCCATGCACTATGCTACCTGGCCCAGTTGTCATGTAGAGTTCATCTGTCAGATCAGTTGCCCACAGATTAGAATCAATGAAGACCTCAAACCACACCATCAATAATTCAGATTGTGATGGAATGGGCAGTCATAGGCATCCTAACTTCACACTGGGCCTTGGGAATGTATCCCCTGAACTCTTTGGTTTACTTTTGTATCATTCTATGGTGCTTTTCCACTGTCATACAGGAACCGAGCCGTACTGCAATGAAAGACCAGTCATGGCGCGGTTCCAGCTCGCTCCGGTTTTCCACTGCAGAAGGGTCGGCTCGGAAAAGGCGTTGCCAAGTTAGGAGAGCGATAGTTACCATTCACACAGTGTACATAATGATACACTGTGTGCTAAACTCTGCCAGCATGTCTGAGAATCACTGCCTTATGTTAGCCTCAAATGCTAGCAGATTTGCCATTTGCCTGTGTAAATTTGCATTAGGAATCCATTCAGTTTAGCTGTTCTGTAGTACTCTTTTCAGTAGGTGGTTGCAGCACTCGTGCTTCACACCTCCGGGATCGTGAGGTTGAGTCGGCGTGTGCTGAGCTTGCACCTACTTCCTGTATGTGGGGCTACCCACCTGCAGGATAGTGTGGGGCTACTGTACCAGCAGATTAGCATCTTCCCAGTGTGTGTGTGTGCTGTGCCCTGGACTGGTATCCCGTCCAGGGTGGTCCCCTGCCATGTGCCCTATACTGGCCCGGGACAGGCCTCCTGTGACCCTGTACTGAAATGTTTGGAAGATGGGCAGATCCTCATTAGCTGGTGCTCTGCTGACAGTGAAGTTCTGCTTCGCGGGGTTAGTGCTCCCTCTACGGCCTCCAGCTCCCACAGCAGATTCAACCTCCAATCTAGCCTTTCCTTCCCTCTCATTCCCAGCCATCATTATGCCGTAGATGAAATCAGGGGGTCTCTTTAATTGTTTTTGAGAACGCGCAGCGAGGCTCATCACACCTGATCCCATTTTCATTGGGAAGCAGCAGAGGTCTCTGGTTTCTCCACCTGCTTACTACAGTGAACTTTGCAGCAGCTGGAACGCTGGGAATTGCTATTAGACTGTGGCAATATGCACTAAGCAATATAGTTGGCACAGAGACACATGTCCCAAGGTACTAGATTACAGGCCCAGAGGTTCTAGATGCTTGAACATGTAGTAGCACACGTGCATCATATAAAACAATCACACAGACCAGGTAAAAATGGTTTATCATAAGCCACTTGTGGGACTAGGGTATTTTAATAAATTCAGGTGAATAACATATGTTTTACTTTGGTACTTACAATAAATATCCTTGAAAAAGTGGACTGATCCTTGAAAAGTAGACTGAATGTTCTTCCGTAGTAGTTACTAACTTCTTTTTTCCTCATTCTTCTTTATTCTATTTTTAAGCTAATTCTTTTATTGTCCTTAGGGCATCCTTAACAGAATCAAGAAATTAAAAACCTAACTCTGAATGAGTTCACGATTAGATGCATACATCTACTGTCTGTTCAACAGTATGATTCAACAGATTCTTTCACTCAGAAGTTTTGGTGTTGAATGTTTAAGGAAATGTTATTTATTTTTTCTTTGGGCACTAGGACTGGATGTTTCACTCTGTGGCCATCTAAACCCCATCTGTTGAAACTGAAGGCCAGAGTGTTATCTGTCCTTTCAAATCGAGCGAATGCAATGAGGATGAAAGTGACAAGGCACAGCATCGGAAAATGTACAAATCAACTTTGAGACTAGAAACGTTATCTTGTGCAAATCTTTTTTCATATGAGGTGAATTTCAACTGTTCTATATGGTGTGTAAAACATCAGATATACTCAGCTAACATTAACATTGCAGATTCCATGTTCGATGACTACATCCTGAAATAATGAAAAAGGAGAAGTTGTCAGATTGAAAGTGCGCATAAACATACGTACTTTGGATAGGAACAGATGTAACAGCAAATAAAAAATTATGTAAGACCGAAATCCTCATATTTCACTGTTCACATATAAGTTACTGTTGAAAAACAGATCAAATCCTTTTCAGATATTTCAGCAGATGTTAAAATAATTACACAAGGCGTTGTGACAGCACAGCAAATTATAATGCTGTCAAATGAGCCTGTAAGTCGCATCGTACTTTCGTAATTACCTCTGAGGAATTAATAATTCACTAACCCATCAACATTAGCATAGATTTGTCTGTTCCTGTGTCCTGAGGCCATTTTTGCTGTCTGTAGCCAAAGCTATCCAAATTGCGAGGATTGACATTGTGATGTTCTCGGCCGAAAAAGCCTTCAAAGAACTAGTTAGTAGAATAATTAGCCACCACCTTGTTGTCATATGCAATTAACAGGTACTGTGTGGTGCTGATTCATTAAGTGACACAAGAGGCTGTCATCTTCTGAGGGAGCGCTGACTTCGTGACCGTGAAGCTGACCTATGGTGCTGTGTGAGCTTATCAACAGGCGCTCGTGCGATATGGCAACATTAACAAAATTAACTTTTAACGATCAGGCATTTCTATGAACTGGGGATGGACTGGCCACAAAAACCAGACCAGGGATTTACTGTCAAGCAGTTCCAACTTGATATTTTGCCACCTACCGGTGGGGGGGGGGCTATGTTGGTATATTTGCTGCCGATCCCCCTGGATCCCCAAGACATAGATTTAGGCCCGGGGGGATGGTTCCCTTTAGGCCCGGGGGGATGGTTCCCTTTGCTTTATTTTGCCGCAGATTTGGGGGGTGTGGGGCTGGGGGACTTGGCAATTGCAGAGATAATGGATGGCAGGTCGGTTCTCAGAAGACCAGCCTAGCTGGAAAATTCCCAAACTTCCCACTGTGTACCTGCCGTCAACTGAAATGTTCAGAATTCTGATATTTTTCAGTTTGCACAGACAATTAATAATTAAGATTAAGAAAACTTATGGTGAAAAGAGATGCCGGTTTTATGTTTCATCTCGGATTTGGCCCCAGTGGAGAGCTGTTGCATGCACCATCTAGGGAAAAGATCGCTTGTCACGGAACTGGAATTTCTCGGCATGTCAGCACAGTGTACAATCTCTCCGTTATGTGCCAGCTTGTCAGTAGCTGAACACGAATGCCCCCCAAATGTGAAAGCCTTCGAAATTGTTAGACCTAGATTTCAACATTTTCTCTGAAAGAGAAACTCCAGACACAAAGTTTTGGACTGCAACATAGTGAACATAGATATAAGATTCCTGTTCTTCGGGGCTCGGCCAATCAGGAGTGCTGCCTGGGTTTAGCGCTGATATGATCACTCAGCCGCAAGAGGCTGAACGATTGGGCGTGCTTTGGTGGGGAGAACAGAGTCTGCTGGTTAAGTGTGTGGACTGGCATTAACAACACTGGGTCAAGTTTCAGGAGGGTACCTCCTGTCATACCTAATGAGGCATTTAACCTGAAATGATCCCGTAAATTGTGCATAACTGAAAAAGAGTGTGCACTAAAAAAAATCAAAGCTAAAAGCCACGTCTCCTTGTTCTCGAATGGAAAAGGCACTGAGTCCATATTTCCATCAAAGCATGTAGAGTCTGGAAATAATTGTGTACAAAGCCAGAAGCAAGCCTGCCTGGAACGGTGCAGTTTGATGGGAAGCCAGCAATGCATCTTCGTACATGCATTTTGTCACTGTAAATTGTCACGTTTATTCAAACGAGGGGTCCTTAGCTGTGATCATTTTAGCCATGATACTTTATGACATTTCCAAGTGGGTTTTTTGCCCATGATGCCACAAATCACAAATCATGGAAGGTCCACGGCATGGGGTGGTTTTGCTTAACGTTTCTTTACACGTGTGGGGGAAAGTACAGCACTTTGACTTTGTCTAAGTGGATGTGTCAGTATCTGTCATTCATAGACAATAGTGGCACTGTTTTATAATGAAAACTGCATGGTTGACTGCTCTTACTTCACTGGGCATTCATTTAAGGGCTTTCACTTGTTCATTATATAGCATTATCTCCTCGTTGGTGCTTTCAGCGGGACATTAGGGCCATTTCGGCAATTTTTCTTTTAGCACGTAGCCTTTAATGGCTTTGGAATGTGCTCTGGCAAAGTGTAACGTCAAAAATAAAAGTGCAGAACAGAGCGTACAAGAGACTGGCAAAAAGTCAAAAACATGGAGTGGCTGGGTCTCCCTAAGGACCAGGTTGGGGAACTTAAATTGTTTCCTTCATTTATGAAACATGAATAACAGCTATCTAGTTGTTATGTTTATACTTCGTCATAACAGTTGACATTTACTTGATATAACATATTATGTAAATTCTTCTACTGCAGAAGTTATTTCATGTAAAGTGTGAAATAAATTTAAAATATGTAAATCCAAAAGGTATAATCAGTTTTACTGTGAGAGGATTAGGGATTATTAGGATTTTTCATAAATAATCCTATAATAATATAACAATATATCTATGATCTACTTGTCTTTGAATCATTATGTTAAACTTCAACACCAAGCCCTTCTGTTTCTAAACCATTTATGTCTAAAAGAATTAAATTAACCCCAAAGGAATTTAGGAAAACTTCTGAAAATTTCATGTGGCTCTGCTGTTACTCCAGTCAATCCAGAATATCAGTCAATCCGGAATATCAGTAAATCCTGAATTTTAGTCAATCCAGAATATCAGTCAATCTGGAATTTTGCCAGTTAGCAACTTCACTGTATAAAGTACTCTTTCTGTTTGCATAACAACCACTGACCCGACAAGTGTAAATCTGGTGTTTAATATCAGCTACTTAAATGATTTAGGAAAATTAAAACATAGTAATTTTAGTAAAACAATCAATAAGATCACATAAACTTAGGGTGCCTTCTTCAGGTAATAATCGCTGGTTATATGAATAGACTAATTAAATTTAAAGAAACGTTCATTTTCCGTCCTCCAAACACCAATCTGCTTGAGAAACACTGGGAATTATCTCTCATTCTATAACCATTATATAATCTGAGGACAAAAATCATATTGGAAAAGTGTGGTCTGTGGGTTTCTGTTTTTTTTTTTTAAATGAATCCTCAGAATACACTTCAAATAAAAGGATAAAACTTTCTCCATCCAATTCACTGTCCCCAGTGTTAACTTTGATAGCCAAAAGCTGTTTCCAAAAATAACCTGGAATAAATGGCAAAATAGAAAATCTAATATACGGGTCAGACAGATAGCATCTAAATGTACTGCCTGGAACATTTTATTACAAACTTTAAGCTGCACCAAAAATATTACATTTGAGAGAGAAAAAAAAGTTTTGTGGGAGATTGATGTAGCGGTGTAGGAGAAACATGAAGAGAGAATCCTTTGTTGCAGACCTGACAGCCAGCTCCTCCAGTAAGAATATTTGGAAGCAGTTGTGAGTCTCAGCACCCAGATCTGCATGTCTGCGTTGTCATGCTGGAAGCTATCCATTACTCTCCAGCACCACGTACAAACAGACCCGCTGACCAGCTTTCTAATAAGATTGGTCCTTGAGTGTGTACATAATTAAGTATCCATTTACTTTATTTATGAAGCACATTCAGAATAACTGTACGAGTGCTCAACTGTGCTCAAAGAGGTAACAGGTAAGCGGCCAGCAGGTCAGTCCATCCTGTATGGATCCCAGTGCAGCGACAGGGACCCTGTGCTGTATATATGGTGCAGGAGACGTCCTGACTCTCTGTGGTAGAAAAAGATCCCTGGGCATCCTTCAATGGAGCAGGGGTGGTGCCCTGGCTAAAATTGCCCACTGTGGCCCTATCAAATCTGGCCAGCTAATCATCCGCTATATCTGATTGGTGCATTCTCTCCTGCCCTTCACCACCTTAGCTACTGTGTGGTGAGAGTACTGGCACAGAGTGGCTGCCGGCACATCATCCAGGTGGGGGCTACACAGTGGCTCCCCATTGCTTCTGTAAGGAGCTTTAGGTGTCTTGAAAAGCACTATACAGTATAAATGCAACATTCATATATTCATTCATTCTTTGGAAAGTACCGAGGGATGGGCCAGATCTGATGGAAGTGGGAAACTATTCCAGATAGTGGGCGCATAAGCAGCTAAGGTACAGTCACACTTATGCGTCACTCCTGCTTGTTGTACAGAGAATAAAAGTTTGTTACTGGTCCTAAGCTGCCTAGGAGTGGTCTGGATGTGGAGCAGGTCAAGAATGTAGGGAGGATTTAACAGTGAATCATCCATCCATCCATCCTCAGGGTCACCTGGACCGCTGGCTGGAGTGAGATTGTCAATTTGAGAAAAGTTTGCACACACATGCACGTGCATTTACATGCATGCAACATTTTAATTACCTTGTAAATCGTCTGGAGGGTTCGCAAACTGCCCCAACCCTTTTGATGTAGCTAATTCTTGGTTTCTATTGGAATAATAAAGGTTTGCTGTAAGAAAATGTCCTGAAAAGCAGAGGTGGCACTTAGCATATTGATGATAGCATCATGTGACGAATGACTATATCACAAAATAAACCTTGTATATCCGTGTATCAAGTGTGAATTTGTTATGACATTTTTTCAGTCAAACTCTACAGTCTTCAGTTAAACAGAGTGAGACTGGACAGATGTTTCTGAGACATTTGTGTCAATCCTTCTCTAGCCTAAAGCATAACTGGTAACTGTGTCACTGAGGTTTCTCTGTCACGTAAACCAGTGCTCTCCTGTCTGTTAAGACAAGAAACAGCTGAGTAGATGTGCGGCAGATATGTGTAGGTCTTTCAGGATATACTTCAGGCTCATCATGATGACAAATATGAGAGATTCCAAATGATTATGGTTACCGCACTGGGCACAAGGCCGAGCTGCACCATGGCAGGACACATATCCACACACCAGTTAGCCCAATTGCATGTCTTTTGATTGCAGGAGGAATCCTGCATACCCAGAGGAGATCTGTTCTAATGGAAGGAACAAGCAAAGTCCACAAACAGAGAGTGGAGGCTGTATTCAAACCCCCAGCCCTGGAGGTATGAGTCACCATTCTACCCATGTAGTAAATCATGTAAGAAAAATTAGGTCTATTACAAAATTAGGCCTACTATAGTGCAGAATAAATACAATTAATGTGAGGCTGTGACCTGATGGTGACTTGTCAAGAATCCAAATTAGTCTACTTATATAATTGTGTACGTAACATATGTTTAGTCCCTGGTGTAATGCTGATCAGCCTTTTCCATGACTGTTTTGCAGTTGCTCCTATTTCTTCTAAGAGGTCTCGAGTTAAAAGAGACTTTCATCATCTCCAGTAATCCCGTTTACCAAAAGAACTTATTTATTTGTTAACGATCCACGGCATGTACATTTCCTGAGCTGTTAATATGTGACACAGAAGTGTGCAAATGGCTGGAGGGCTGTTAGTAAGTCACTGTACGTGACTAATTTGCTAAAGCGGGCCCTGACCTCAGTAGCTTGCTGGCATGACAGCAAGATTGTGTGAGCTGAGTTTAATTGGGGAATTGTATGTGGTCTGTGTTGGCATACTTAGTTATTCATAACCTTTTAAAATGGTATTTTCAGAAAGTCTCTTAGTCTCTGCTTCCAGTTTCACATTTTCAAATTCAAGTCTTAAATTCCAAGTCTGACAAGGAGCTCTCTCCTGCGGGTCATCTTTTTACGGTTATGACATTTTTTTTTTTCTTCTACACACCTCCTGTAATTACTGCGAAGGAATGCTCCCTGTGTGAAATGTTAAATGTCAGTTTGAATACAGTCATAAAGATTAAAAGGATGCCAAACTATGGTAATTTTGGTCTGAAGCAACCCTGGGTCCTGGATTACCTATATGAAAACACTGAGAATATAGTATGTTCAAGAAGTCCAGGACATCAAGGTGCCGTGTACTTTGGACTGTGTCATAAGTCTTAGTTGTTTAAATGGCGGTGGGGAGGCGTCCCTTTGGATTGAGGTAGGATCTTGTTTTCTGTTAGGAATTTCAAAATGCCTTAATTTGTGGAGCTGACATGGATTTTGGAGGGCTCCAAATGTAGTAAATGAGGTGGACTTTGGTGGAGTGACTGATGCTCCTTCACCATATCCTGAAATATTTTCAGCCACTGTAATCCGTACCCCCTTATTCTGGGGGTCCGGAGCCTCTGTCCGAAGCTACAGAGACAAGGCAGGGGGGCCGTGGATGGGGTAATGAGAAGAACGCATGAAGGGGGAGATCATGCAAACCGGTCCCGGCTTCATGGGGGGGGACGGGGGGGGCAGCCTCAATATAGTTTATTTTTTTTTTATGTAATTGCCGTCCCCAAAAATCTTCCTGCCCCACCCTGTTACAGAAAGCCGGAGCCAGGCCTGATGTAAACTGCATACTTGTAGGACCAGGGCGGAGACTTAACCCCTAGTCTCCTGAGCTATGAGGCGACTGTGCTATCTACTAGACCACCATCGCCCTCTCTCAACACTATTCTGTACTGCCCAAGTATCACAGACACTGTTCAAAATACCACAGTCCATTGCAGTTGACCTGATGAACATTTCTGCGGCTTCCCCACCGCATGAGACTGCATCTATGTGCCATTTGCTACTTGAGGTTTTCTTTTCTCTCTGCCTTCATTTTAGTTAAGACGCATTGCTCGGGGTCAGGCTCTGCTGTGCCAAACTTCCTAAATTTATGTTCCGTGACCCCATCCCTTTCCCTGAACATATTACACACTGAAGTTCCATTAATTTTTCATCAAGTTCCTACTCAAGAAGCTACATCAGCATCCCAATGATCTGTTTGAGGCTTATGTGAAACTTCCTGTATATTTTTTCATTGGTAAATATGTTATGGTTACCTGCCTCCCTGCTGTCCAATAATATCCATGATACAAATTGGTTTGGGATAAGACAACACCAAAGCAATGAAGCAGCGTGTTTGTTTTGGACACAAAATCTTTGCCGGCCTTAGGGGACAGGTACTTTACAGACACAGAACCTGCAGTATCGGTGTAAGCGATGAATTCTCCTGATATTTAGCAATTCCAGATCCCACATTGGATCCTGTCCCTCTATTTCAGTAGCAAATTGGATGCCAATTATGACAGCTATGCCAAAGTTACACGGCACCATGCTCGCCAAACATCTGGACTCATTAAACTGGACACTCTAGATCTGTGTGAACATCTTCAGCTACTAGGCAGCAAATTTCCATTACTTAAAGTATGAGATATCGAGCACATTTTTTGCTCCACGTTTAGTTCAGATATTGAAAATATATGCAGATTTTATGTGGCTTATGTATAACTGCTGATGCAACAACATAAGATAAAAATATCTACTATATCGTTCTTTCTCCGGTAAAGTATCTCCAGAAAAAAAAATTGTCGAAAACATGCATTAATTTAGTTTATCTCTGAAGTGTCTCCAGCTGGTACTGCAAGCAGCCACATAAGTTCTTATTAGGAGAGAAACTGAACTGTGAATACATTGGACTCATACTTGCATTTGATTTCTGTCATATTTAGAAAGGACTATAAAATACTTTACTCTTTAAAACCCTAAATTGGCTCACACCAAAAGTATATTATTCCAATCTTCTCTCATAACCCACTCTTTTGTTATAAGATTTGGGCAATATTATTGTACACTGCAAGGTACAGTGCAATAGGCAGTAGAAGATTAGTTGTAGATCTAGTAGTACAGAGTGGCCTACTTTTTCCTAATAACTATTAACTATTAAGGTTAAATAGATTTATTTAGGACATTCTATGACTAAGTTGACCAGATGTGGAATCTGTCCAGGGAGATATTACTTCCAGGTCAAGTACTGTCACGCTGACATCGTGCATGATCATCCTTATTGACTTATTGCCTTATTGACTGGTGGATCGCAGGTTCAAATCCCACCTGCCACCACCAATGGGTCCTTGAGCAAGATCCTTCACCCCAAGTTGCTCCAGGGAGACTGTTATCCCTGTAATGTGGAAATGTAAGTCACTCTGGATAAGAGTGTTAGCTAAATGCTATAAATGTAAACTTACCTCATCATGGTATTTACTATCTCAGGATCAATTTGTCACTGCTGCATTTATAAGCATCTTGCATCTTTAGAAGATCCACAAAGTTGTTTTTAAAAAAGGCTAAAGATTCAGGCACTTCCTCCAATGGTCAAGATTTCTGAGCGTATCCACAAATCTTACAATAGAAGTATTTAGATTAAGTCTCCTGATACAATGATTGTCATCAAGTCCTCCATCTTAAAACCTTTACCCCCAGTGCTGCATAAACTGTCATGGGATCTTTACAGTTGGATCTTTGAGTTGTGTTTATAGGCATTGTTTTTCATTAGTACTATTCAACTGCATTCTATAAAGAGTCTAGGGAATTAAGTTCCCTCCAATACTGCCAAATCAAAGGCATGTCTCCAGGACAGAGTTAGAGAATACATAAAGAGTGAGGCAAAACACAAAAGGTCACGTCCCAAACTGCAACACCCATGTGGGCAAGTCTACTATCTGTCAGAATGTATGTAGCTGAGGCAGCTGAATAGTACTAAAGCAACAGCTTGAAATGGGTATCACCGGGGGTGAGATACTGATTGGCTAAGGATCGGCCAATCAGCAAACCAGAACCAAAAAGCTAAGCCGCGAGCAGAGAGCTCACGGAACAAATCCGAAATGCAGAACCAAATGGAACCGGGAGATCAGAGACCAATTCAATAAGTAGACTAAGATAATCAACTACCAAACAAGACTGCAAATGGAACACCAAAAAAGTACCAACACTAAAAGAACAAGCGTTGACTAGAGTGAGCTAAACTTGATTAGTAGATGGACTGCGAGTACCAGTGATCACAGAGAGAACATCTGGTGGTGGGCGTGGCTGTGGAGGGTGACATCACCTGCAAGTGACAACCTATGTGAAGGTTTCTGGACCAGATGTGAAAACTGGGTGTGGTGTTTTTTAACTTCTGAAGAATAATCCACTTTACATCTGTCTATGAAAACATGCTTGTTTCCATGCGTTATCAACAGCAACATAACAGATGTATTATTAGCTGACAAAACCCCAAATATAATTTTATAAGGTTATAATTCATTTTCTGTCCTCAGATTTATTATTACTATCATTTTATATATATATATATATATACATATATATATTTGTTTAGCTTAAACACACAATTCGATTGTATTCACAATGCAATAACATTTTGGATAGCTCATCTCCACGCTATTTCAGGCAGCTGTGGTACTTTATGCCATGAAGTTGGCCGCTCTGCCCACTGAACGGGCATCAAATTGAATTAAGACTCAGTCGAAGGTTCCCGGTTCAAACCCCAGGAGGCACTGTGCTGTATTAGCCTTAAGCAAAGAATACAGCCTCAATTTCTCCAGAAGAAAATGAGTTTATGGCTAAAAAAACAAGAGCCTTTGGATAATAATATCTGCCAAGCTGAGCGAAAATATTAATGCAGTATTTGTTTTTATATAAATGAGTTTATTTTTAATGGAAAGTAAAGCAGTAGAAATAGCCTTGATGCCACCAGGATCTAAAAACTGGTTTTAATACAGAAAACAGTGCATCAAGCTTGTCACCCGTCTGGATAAATGCGAGCAGTAGGCATTTTGCAAACCCATTATGATAGTGCTCAGATGGGCCAGCAAATGCGCACATGTCAGCGGAGGCCGCTGGCCTCCTTACCGCCCTTTGGCCTCCTTACCACCCTTTGTGAGTATCCCACTCCACGCGGATCAGGAAAGGCTCCGCCCCCGTTGCCACAGAGGATCGACGCAAGGTAATTCGATACAGATTTGTAAAGAACAACTCCTAATGAGACGCCGTTTTGAGAAAAGCTGCCGAGTATAATTTAAAATTCTTTTTTCTGTGTGTGTATTTTTTAATGGTACAGATGTGAAGGAAAAAACATAATTAAAATGTAAATTAAGGAACATTATCATTGCACTTAAGGCACTTAAGAAATCTATTTATCCTAAGATTCTAAACTCTCCTGTTTTGGGGGGTAACAGTAATCCAGTTTCCACTAATCTCTTAGTCTCCTGTTGCCCAAGGAATGTATTAACAAATGCAGCAATCTTACATTTATGGCGAGATAAGATGATAACTCATACCACAAACACAAATATGAAAAGAGCCATTAGCAACCTTTACTGGCGGATCAGAGTTTTGGAGATTATATTACGTAACGCCAGCATTTTAACTCCTTATTGCTTTTGGGATTTTGAAGAGCTATGAAGTTCAGTTGATGTATCGGTGATGTCACTCAAAAGTGATTAATGGGATCACAATTTCTAGAACAAAATCACATCCCTGTCTAATAAGTCCTACTAGAGTGACTGCAGTTTTTACTCTCTCACTGGTCTCTCTCTCTCTCTCTTTCTCTCTCTAACGCCCTGTCTCGCTACCTTATCTACCATCTTCCTAGTATTATTTTCCTGAGTCCTTCAAAACTGAAGTAATTGTAGACCCAGTGTTGCTCCTCATGTACACGACAAAAGACCATTCTCAAGCTATCAAGAAGATCCTGCAAAAAATAGCAGCAATCCAGCTCTAGACATATTTAAGCACTTCAGTATGATTGAGAAATTTTAGGCTGGTTTCTGTCTACCTCTTTATCCAAGACACGTTTTTCTGCAGCTTAAAAGGACCTTGAAACCATGGAGATCTGTCACCGTTCTACACCAAGAAAACACAAGCATTTCATCTATAGCAGATTAAACTACTGCAGTGCTTTTCCTTGAAAGTGTACAAATGACACACATTGACCAAAACTGCTGCAGTAAGAACTGTAACCAGGCCCAGATAGTACAATCGTATTATCTTATTGACTTCCCATTAAGATTACTATAGACTATAAGAACTCTTTTTTTCCAATATAAGACATTGTAAGGTCTTGCTCTTTCTTATCTAATTGAACTGATTAATATGTGCAAGCTGGAACACATTCTCCAGTCTCTGAAAGCAGGTCTTCTTGTAATCCCTACAAACAAATACTGTTATTAAAGCCTTCAGCCGGAGGGTCCCTAATCAGTGAAATGTATTGGAACTGCCCTTGCAGTGTATATGCTGCCACCACAGGCTGACCTAGTGAACAATACTTACCAACCATGACAAGCCATTATATAACGCTCTCTTCAGAATTCCTAATCACACGACAGTAATGTGTATCTTTGTGTCAGCATGCAGATGATGGTTTAGTAGGCAGTGAGTCCCCATACATTTTCTCCAGTTTTCTGTTTCCAACTTTGTATCCCAGATTCACTCTCCATGCAAAATCTTGATCTAATGTAACCACTTTGTGTCTGTGTATGAAGCTGACCTTAATTTGTTTGCAATTGACTCGTGTTCTTGTAAAACCTTTTTTTAAGCATTTGAGCCATCTGCTGGAAATGGCAGCATGTAAAAATTAACCAGATTGTACCTTCTTCCAGTTTTATATATAAGTTAGCTTTACAAAGAGGTCTTGATAGTCAGTTGTCACTCAGGCTGGGATGATTTTAGTCACTTTACAAATTCAGACAATCTTTATTTTCGTTTCTGTGTCTTTCATAATCATTGAGCTACTTAGTCCTTTATAAGTTATTTGAAGCATGTCTTATACCATAGCTCAAAGCTTCAAAGTGTGGCTTTGGGCTTTGAGGAGGTAATGTACCACAATGTGAGAGGTATAA
Organism: Petrocephalus zakoni; assembly: GCA_026774425.1. Classification (NCBI taxonomy): domain Eukaryota; kingdom Metazoa; phylum Chordata; class Actinopteri; order Osteoglossiformes; family Mormyridae; genus Petrocephalus; species Petrocephalus zakoni. Next base: position 3,674,407 of record JAODKN010000048.1, on the reverse strand, counting down.
ATGCATAAAACTTAGGCGAACATGGATTACCTCATGCGTATCAAGCTAGACGATTGCATGGCTGCCCGCAAATGGGGCGGCATTCGCCAGATGAGATGAAGATGCTTGTGTCACCCGCAAACATAAGGTGCTCACACACTTGTCACTTAAGGCACTTTCACGCAAAAAGAGGTGCCGGAATGGTGTGAAAATCAGTCACCCATTGACCGCCCAGTTTTTTCCATCAGCTCAGAAGAGTCACAAGCTACCGCTGATTCTGAAGGGGAAATATCAGCTCAGAACGTCATTTGTGTCAAGGACATACCGATGTCCCATAAGCCTTTAGAAAGCTGAACATATTTGTCCTTTGCAGAGCGTTATGCAGAAGATGACATCTTTTGAATACACTTCACTGCTTAAATAAAGGAGATAACACTATATTTTCAGTGTGTTGCTATCTAGGTGCGGGATTCAGGCTGAAGGGCATGATTATGTATTCTTTTGACTCTTCGCTAAGTCTTTGCTATTACATAAGATTGGGCTCCTCAAAGGACTATCAGTCATCAAGCAACACAAAGATAAAACTCCTTTGCAAATTAGTGTGGAGTGGTCCTGGGTATGTTTGCTTTCATCTCCTGGCGTGTGTGTGCAGTCATTGGGTTCTTCTGGGAATTCACAAGATGGTTAGGTTTTTTCGTGGAATTAGCATACCGGAATGGTGCCCGCGCTCGACGGTGGAAACGCACATTCTGTTTTCATGATCTCCAGCGCCGCACACAACTGTAAACATGCGCGTTAATTTTGCCAGTGCTAAAGCTGTATACACACACCCATAAAAATAACAAGCACCCCTTGGGTATTCATAGACTGCAATGCATTCCCAAAGTCGTGCATTAGAAATATTCCCTGGGTCACAGAGACGACAGATGGTTAAATAACACTGGGATGCTGTCCTCACAGAACATTGGCCTTTCTCAGTCCAAAATAAATTTGGAATTAAGTACAAGGGGGGGTGGGGAATTGGAGTGCCTAACTCATTCCTGATTTTCTACGCAGATGGCTTAGCTTTTTTGTTTTGGCATTTGTGGGGTAAATTGCACCAGCTCTTATCTCTGTGATGTGGGTCGCACCTGGGGATGCCAGGGGCTAGCCCATAAACAAACGTGGCCCACAGATCCAGGGCTTATTCCCACACAGAGGCCTAGAGAGGTAAAGGGACAGGTTAATTACAGGTGAATACCGGCCTGGCATCTCACAGTCATTCGTTAAAGACGCAATTATCCCAGGCTCTATATTTAATGGCTTTTTTAATCTGCTTTGTTCATGGGACAGAAACATTTCTCAACGCAATTAGCAACACATGGAGTCACACAAGGAGTATAGACAGTTCCCTATGCATATAGATAATGGTAAGAACAGTTAGAAGAGCTCTACTGCATTGGCTATGCTCAGCCATAGCTGGATTCTTTCACTGTTTCTATATATTGGGCTGAAACTCTGTGATTTATACAGAGAATATACCAAGACCCTTCAAGGCTGCTAAAATGCAGGTTTTATTACTCCTGGTCAAATTATTGCCCGAAGACGCAGTTACTTTTCTGCGTGCTAACCCAGAGTCAGACTTCAGATGGCCGAATGGAAACGCAGACCTTTTTACACAACTTGAACTTACTAAAGCATTTTGATCAAAGCGAGAAGTGAGATCAAGGGACTAAGGAACAATGTCTTGAATACTTATGAGACACAGGAATGATGCCCTGCATCGTTTCTGGGCTTAAGCCGCACACCTCTCTTATTCAGAGTTTTGCAAAGTCTACTAACATTAGACCAAAGTGTCGTTGAGAAATTACTAGAGTAATAAAGATTTCAAATAAAACAAAGGATACGGAATACACAGACGGTTCCAGAAAGTTCTGAAGTTGAGCACACACGGGGTTGCCCTGAAAGAGGACGAATGTCAGGCAAATATGATAAAGATTAATGTTAAGAGATAAAAATGAAAACAGCTTCAAGGTCTCCTTGTTACTGGCTGGCCGTTTCAGAGGCTGCAGGTAGATGACAGTTTAAATGAAATGTGTTAGTGTGTAATTGGAGGCAGAGTGGGATACGGCACGTCGTTTTTGTCACCCTGCCCAGAGGTTGTTTGCTTGCCTCGGAGTTTTTACGCCATGATGTATCACCGCGGGTATTAGCTGATGAGAGAGGCTAGCTCTTCCTCGACGGCCGGCAGCTCACAATCACGCTTTTTGGCCGACGTGGCGTAGGGCTTTGGGGCTCGCGGCTCTCGCATATTGTTCTGAATTAGATCTTTGCGTCTGATGGAAGCGACCATGTGACATATTGCCTGGGTTATCGGACTACCAGAGCGGTCCCTGGGGCTTACGGTATGAGGATCTGACAACGTCCGCTGAGAAATCTGCCTGCGAGATGCTGAATATTTAACTTTGCCGGTCGACCGACACCCCGCGAAGCAATAACTGAAAAGGGAACAATCTAATACCTGGAAATTTTAGTGATTAATTTTTTCCAGCTGCTTTTGAGAGCCCTAACGCGTCTGACGCAATGAACCAAACGGCAATCGTACACTTTTTCTTAATGTTCCTTTCAGTCTGGGAAAATAGAGGAAATAATATTTGTTTATTTTTTTATTTGTCTGAATACAGGTAAATAGGAATTCTTTGGTTTTTGCACACTGGGGGACCAATCGCTGTTTGCAAGTCAGCTCAGTAGCTGAATATTCACAAAATATTTGTTTCATTTCATAAAAGACGGCAAGAGGAGACTAAAACTATGGATAATTCGACAGTTTTTGATAACTCAAAGCAGACGTGAATCGGCCGCATTTCCACGTGACGGTCTGGCAAATTGAGCGACAGAATAATCTTTGTCAGTCTTTCCCCAGACATCTCAACTGAGATCTTATCATGCAAGATCCTGCGTTTAATTAGAATTTCTCAGAGTCGCCGTCTTCTGCGAGACGAGTGATGGCAAACCGAACTGGTTTGTCTGTCAATATGCGAAGAGCTAGCGGATCTCCATAAAAGCATATCCTTCCAGACACACTGTCGCAAACAGAGAACTGGAGTGTCGTGTAGACCCTCAATTCGGGGGTGGGGTAAATTATCCTCTGGTTACGAAAGAACTACAGGTCTTGCACGTAGGGCTAGTCAATTCCTTTCCCAGAATGAGATAATCACCGCCATTAACTTTTATCCTTAACGAGAGATAAAGGACTCGTTAAACCATAACAAACATATTGCCCTTGTCCTGAAAATTAAGGAGATTCACTGCTGTGATTTGCAACTGCTTAACATGTATATTGATGATAATGCATTTAATTCATGTGCAGGGACGGTGCTAATTTGAAAAATTACACGCACATGGTATTAACTAAATTCCATAAATTCCTTCAATCGAGTGCTTTATAAAGCTTATGCGAAGCGGGGTTCATAGAGCCCGGCCACTCTCTGACATCATAATGAATTCTGGGGATTCTAATATACTTTCAATCAGTTTGGATTTGAGTCTGCTATAGCTCATGCTATACTGCTGGGAACCTATTTTCTGTAGCATCAATTGGCCATTCAGACAATCCCCCAAGGGTAATGCAGTGCTGTTAACCTGATATGGGGCAGTTCTCGAAGTTTCGGTGTAGCTCGACCTGTGGCGTTTTGTTTTAAATTATGGAGAATAATGCCTTGTGTTATCCAGTGTCATCTTTCACTGTGTCTGGCCCTAAGTTCCTCATGGTTCAATGAGATGTTTTTAGAACTGTGTGGCACAGTCACCTTGGTTTCCTCCCTCAATCCAAAAACACGCAGTCGGGTGAATTGGTCCCTCTAAATTGCCTGTAGTGCGAGAGTGTGTGTGCCCCGCAATGGACCTCATACTTTTTCTTACTATTTTTGGGGCTTGCCGGATCTCCTGCCGGTGGAGTTAAGAGTCCACCATAGTCCTGGTGCCACTCTCCTGTCCCAAGCTGGATTGATGTCAGAACCTTTGGAGGACAGTTTGAGGTTCCCCTCGGAGTGACTGGCCCTTCACTTTGTATTTGCACCTTCAGGTTCTCCTCAGGCCTGGGATGCCACCTCCAGGGTCCTATTATTATAACAAGCATTATAATCATATAATCATACAAAGTTAAGATAAACTTACATGCTGCTTATAAATGTTCGATAAATGCATTATGAATCTGCACGGAATGTTTTACAGATGCATTATAAAGGCATTACAAAGTTAATGTCAAACTTATTAACTTATTTGTCAAACCAATTAATCCAGCCCAGTGCCTTTCCATTTTAGATTGCACCTAAAATGTATACAGGCTTGTAAATAGTTTTTTTTTTCTACAGAACCACGTTGATATTTATGGTCACCCCCTTTCTCTTTGCTGTAGTTTCCAATAACATGATCAGAGAAGGATGTCAGCATCCAGCCATGCTTGTCACATAGTCATGGACCCTAGCAGAAGGCCCGAGGGCAGGGCCGGCACAGACACTCAACAGGAACCCCTCGCAAGGCGTCTGACTGGAGGAAAGCGCATGCCAAACCCGAACGGCAGACATGTCTTTGTTAGCGCCTTGTCAGAGTGGTCCATTTTTCACCTTGGTCCCTTTGGCAATACGGCAACACCCACCTGCACTGAGTAGTGCCTTAACGCACACACACACACACACACACACACATTTCCTGTCAGTGGAGAATGTTGGTCATTTCTGCGACACCCTGCCACCTGACCTCGGAGGAAGAAAGAGAAAACGACCATGAAGCAACCGCTTGGTTTTGCCTCCTCTGTCCTGTTGAAAGAGATGCTTCGTGCTGAAACTACAGGCATAAAATGTAGAGATAGGCTTTAATTCATGTCAAACACTTAATATTATAATTTGACTGGCTTCCTTTGTATCAGTGGTAGGGGGTGTGGCCTAGCTACACTGCAAAAGTAGCCATATGTATGGACAATGTTGGAATTGATGTTGGGAAATATTTGAAGAGGAAGGACAGGAGAATGAATAGGGGTTATGGAGGTCAGTAGAATACCAGCTCATTCGCTGGCTATTTGTTCCTGCCCCCCCGAGCCAAGGGAAAATTTGTATGTTTCTCCAGCGGTGAGTGCGCCAGGCATGCGGCAGAGAGCCGCCAGCGGCATCCGCAGAGGCCCGCCTCCGTGAGACGCCTCACTTCCTGTGAGCGGAATGCTAATTGCGTGTTCGCCAGCCCCCATTTGCATTCGCTGTGCGCCAGGCATCTCGACCTTGAAGGGGCTCCTTCTCAACTGTCGAGTCAGCTTAATGAGGCAAAGGCCAAGGAGTCACGCCTGCACCGAATACAGCAAACATTTGCACAGATCTGATGCTTAATGGCTTTTAAATGATGGGCGCTTGGGCGCTGACAGACGTGCCGGCAGTGATATTGCACGTCATTAACTGCAGCGCCCTTTCTTCTCTTCACAAATCATTAATTTGTGTATTTGTTTTTTCATTTTTTTTCTTGGATTCAGCCAGCTCTCATACTAATGCCTTAGCTGAAGGATGTTCTTTTGAGAGGGAGATATACTTTACTACAAATTCTGACATAAAAGTGTAATTATACAGGTCAGAAGGTTATCTGCTCTGACTTCAATAAAGGTAGTATTTCCTTTTTGAAAGAAGTTTTGTCATTTTCTTCAAGGTGACCCACAAGCTCACCACACTATTTTTTGTTCTGCACTAAGTACAGGATATTGTTTATCCTGCACTGTCTTGTCTTGTATTACACTGTTGTTTGTACTGCACTGTCTTGTATTGCATTGCATTGCTGTTTGTCCTGCACTGTCTTGTATTGCATTGCACTATTGTTTGTCCTGCACTGTCTTGTATTGCATTGCATTGCTGTTTGTCCTGCACTGTCTTGTCTTGCATTACTGTTTGCCTGCACAGTCTTGTATTGCATTGTTCTTTGTCCTGCACTGTCTTGTCTTGCATTGCACTGT
>JAODKN010000048.1:3638815-3653958 GCA_026774425.1 Petrocephalus zakoni | reverse complement strand
CCCCGTCCCATGGGCCATGATCTCGAGGTCATGTTCCCTGCTTGCGCCTGTCCAGCTGTACAAATTATGCCTCTAGATTCGACTGAGAATCCTGTGATTACGGACAGCAGAAATCAGGTGGTCCCTCACCTCCGTCCAGCCCACCTCCTAGACAGAGGTGGACAGAGGAATTCCGGCTGGGGTCTTACTGAGCCCGCCCGGCTGTAGGATAAGGACAATGAAGCTATCAAAGATGGGGGCAGATGGAGTCTGCATGCTTCAGAGGCCTGTCAGTTAAGTACCTTTTTTTTTTTAATCACAAATCTCCCGAACTAAAACCCTGAAGCTTGACTGTGTGTGAGCGCAGCGGGCGCTACGCGCCGCCGCAGAGGTGTGGACCACACGCTCCCCCTGCGCATTTCCAGGATCAATTTCATACGCCACTAAGCTGAAACCCCAGCTGACATGTTGGCACAGAGACGAATTAGTGACTGGGAGGAGGGGGGGGTGTTAGGGCCCCCACAGAGGTACAAACGGGGTGGGGCTGTGGACATCATCAGGTTCAAGTTACGGGGGTAATGGCCCACCAGGGGTCCCGGTGGGTGGGATTCATGTGATCTGTGGCACCAAGTGGGGGCGAGGAAGGCTTAGTAATTTTTCACCATAATACAGCATAGTGTTATAATGGTGTTACACATGGTATTAGCAAACATAGTACTACTACAATGCTTATACAAAAGAGATAGATAGATAGATAGATAGATAGATAGAAATTTGGCTCATTTAATCATCACAAAACTTCACAAACTATTTCATTTAAGATGATTAAGGGTGGGTGGCCATTTTTTAAAGATGGAGTTTCAATCAGAAGAAAGAAATAAATGATATTAGTGACACACATAAACATACATCTATGTATATCACACAGTCCTGAGTTCCTTTTTATCTTTCCAATACAAGGCATTCGTATTGTCATGCTAGGCTGAGAATACAAATTAGAGGTGAATGTCAGCCTCAGCGCCACACGTTTCTGCAGGAAAATGGACACAAATGCATTAAATTAACTCAAGCTATGCCTGCCGCCGCCTGAGTCCGTTCCCGCCGTCTTTCGGCAATTTCACTTCTTGGTAATTAAAGTCATCCGTTGATCTGAAGGGCAGGTAACTTCAGGTGGGAGATAATGCGCTTCCAGCCGGAGGTGGACGCGGCTGCCAGCATCGTCATCCGTTTGACCCAGGCGATCCGATAAAAAGGCATTTTAATAATGTAAACACCAGCTGGGGGAGAGGCAGGCGAGCCCTATTAAGTATAACGAGATCTCCGCGTCGTCTCACTGCTTAGGAAGCACGCGGGGAGCCTGGAGATGGTCCCAGAGTAGCTACAGGAAAGCTGCCCGTCGCTGGGAGGAAACGTAGCCTCCGAAAGCATGGAGCGGAATTCGAACCCCCAGTCATCCCACGGAGCCATCCCACGTGCTAAATATCTGGAGTACGAAGCCCTTCCCCACCCCCATGGTTACGAACAGACCCTTTACATCCGTCCCCTCAGCTGACATTTCCATTGCACGCTATAGCAGAGCTGTGTGTGTTTGTGGAATCGCTCAGCACATGGGCTCAAGGGTACAGTAAGATGGGCCCAACTGACACTTTAACTGGTCTGGTTACCAGCCCATGACATTGACCGCTACATTACCTGGGTCCTTTAAATTTATTTTTATTTTAAACCACATTCATATGACCCTGTAGTGATGCATGCCATCAAGCCATGACACGTAAAACCTATCAAGAATGGTCACATGTGACAGATGTCTTCTGCCATCACTGTACTATGACCAAAATCATTACTACTTGTTTGCTTAGATAATGTGTTTTTCCCCACTGAGAGGACTTATATAATCTGACCATTTCATAGATCAGGACATTTTACTACAGTAATTCAAGAGATGCCACTACTGGGTCCCAAACGTTCACATTCAGGGTAGACAGTATGCCCCATCCCTGGAAAACTACCCATAATTCTCAGCAATGTCAACAAGAACATGTCTGACAGAGAGAGAGACTGGCTTTAGCTGGCATCTTATATTAAGGTCACGACCCCTGGTTGGTGTTCCAGACTTTTCGTGTACATTTCTAAAATAGATTAGGTTGTAACTAATGACTATATCTCCTTGCTGTTTCCAACTCCTTAAACTATAAATAGCTGGGGGGGAGGCAAATCGCTGTAACGAATCTGTGTAATTGGAGCACAGTACTGCTCCATTTCTTAAGTGTGCTGTCATGTTAGCTAAAAGACATACACATTTACCATGCAGTCAGTCTATGCATGTTTGTCCAGAATCCTTGAAATGCAGACCCGTTACTGCTTTAACACAAAATTTTTATTGTATGTGTTATTGTGAGAAAACATGGGATTTTACACCAGACCTATCGGTTTATGTCATTGACAAATTCTTAAATCATCCATGGCTATGGGAGTCTCACACGTTCAACCAGCTGCACTTTAAAACTTTAGTCAAGTTTAGTCAAGAAATTAGTTGGGCACATTGATCTTAAATATTTGCTTTTCATTTATTTAGTGGATGTTTTTACCCAATGCAACATAAATTTTTGAGGGTCTTGCTGAGGTGCCCAATGCTGAAACTAGTCTGCCAACCCAGGGATTCGAACCAATAACCTTCTGATCACAGGAACCCCACGTTGAAATGATTCACCAGAAAATGAGAACAGAAACTGCTGCTTTTTATTTAACCAGCAGAAAACAAGTAAATGTGATAAGTAAATTATTGAAAAAGAATTATAAAAATGAAATTGCAGATTTTTCAGGCTACAACCTCACCTAAACTACTTCCACACATGCACGGTCATTTTTAACTATCTCACTCCTTGATATAACGCACCATAACTTTTAATTCTGTTTCTTTGTGGTACAAAGTACTTGTGACTCCAGCAGACTCAAGGTTCAGAGGGAGGCACCGTCTGCAGTATAGGTGCTAATTGGCCCAGTCACATGCAGAAAAAAACGTTTTACTGGACTCCATGTTTATGCCAGTCTCAATTATGGTCCTTTTAAGAAAAGCCAAGACCAGGACTGAATTTGCAACCAAACAATTCAGTAACAAGCAAACGTTTCTAGTAAGAGACAGCAAGACAATCAACATCAATGCAGGCATCAAAGAAATATAACAATGATACATTTTTAACAGTTCTGGATCAGGTATCTGAACAATATGGCTATAATGTTTGCTTTAAGATGTGGACACCTCTTCAGCCATAGAGCCATGAAATACATAGTTATAGAATTATCCCTGTGTCTCATGACTCTGCTCACCAATCCCAGACGGGTAGAGTTTGAAATGTCCATTTGAACAGCAGGACCATGCAATCATTAATGAAATCAGGCACTCATTTGGGGGAAATAAGAGAGTTTAAATGCAGATTTACACAATAGTCCCTCCATGGACAAACTTCATTAATAAAATGAGTAATGAGTGTGTATTAAGCATTTATGATATAGCATTTGTAACAACATCGGGTTTGCAGCTTTTTTTGACAGTTAGCAGCTGTCGATACAAACAGATTGTGTAATTATGAGGTATATATGGTCAACTAAGCACCAGCTGAACAGCTCCATTTATGTAAGCAAGACAGGTGAAGCTGAGGTTTGAAAATGCAAATAAAGTACCATAAAGTACCCCTAGAAGCTAGTCTTGAATGCCTGTGTTTAATTTTCTTTGTGAATGTGGCCCAATACAAATCAGAGGGAGCTTGGTGAATTGTACCAAGGGGAAGCTTATGTAAAATCTGACCATCATTGGCCCTGGCATCTGTTTCATTTCACATTCTTATTTGAATTGTAAAGCATTGAATCCCACTAGCCAGAGCTTTTCAATTTATCAACATTTTCACTGCGTTTAATTTCGCTCAGGCCCGTTTGTCTCAACTAAATGCGGAGTGACATTGTCGAACGTCTGCACTTTTCCTACTATAACTTTAATCAGTAACTAAATTTTTAATTCAACCTCAAAAAACTTTTTCATCCACACGTTTACCAGGTTGCTCATAAAGTAATGATGGTCTGCAGATTTATTTAACACTTGCTTAGCATTTGTGTTGTGTTTTATCGTAATTCTTCATTTATTGAAGTGCCCTAAAATAACCCTTTTGGAGCTGCTACTTTACTGTTTAAAGTTTATTTATTTATTCATTTTTTATTATTATTTAGTAATAATTATGCATTTTTTATTATTGTTTTCTCTTAATTTATGTTCTATGTTGTTTCTGAAAGTGTGCACCAATACTAACAAGACAAATTCTTAGCACTTGTATTGCACCGGGCCAATAAAGTGAATTCCAATTCTAATGATGCAATGTTAGCATGTACAGTACTGTACAAAAGTCTTAGCTAGCTAAAGAAAATGATCTTCATGTTGGTGTAAAACTATGACATTGTGTCTGTCAAAGTATGTCAGCTTAGCCAACTCAAAACTTTTGCTGAAATCACCCCAGTATTTGCAGAAACCGTCCCTACATCCATGTATTTTTTGACTCGACCACTAGCACACCTCATATAGCTAATCAATATCTCATTATTTTTTTTTACTAATTTAAGTAATTATGTGAGCGTGTAGTGAAATTTAATAAATACATGGGATGGCTGTGGTGCTCCCGAGGAAGGGTTTGGGAACTGAATGAACCATTCATTTAGCCGTCTAGCAAGATAGCAGTGACTTTTTGGAGAACAGAAGAAATTCTTAATAGTTTTTATTGTGTTACTCTGAATTTACATATGTAAATTGTGTTTTTTATTCTGACCAGAAGTGCACTTATTACCCAGATAAATAGCTTCAAACGTATCGTTTGATGGCCTAAGACTTTTGCGCAGTGCTGCATATATCTCCATGCAATGGACAATGTGTTACTTCTTTGCAGATGAGAGTTTGTGCCTTGCAACCATTAAAACATCCTCAATTTATTCTTCTCAGGCCCTTCTTATATGGTTACATCAGACAGAGCATTTCCAAGCATAGCCTCTTCAAAAGGAAAATCCATGCTCTTCAGCCTGTCAGCAAACAAAGCCGTACTTCCGAAAGTGTTTGATATACTTTCACGGAAAGTCTTTCGTGCCCCTACATCTCTCTCTTTGCTTCAGAGGGTCTGGGATCCCCAGGGGTGCCGAAAAATGATATACAAGGTAATCAGCATTATGCATCTGCAAGAAGTACATTATGTTTATTTTTCTAAGACCTTTTTTTCCTAAATTGAAGCTAAATTCATGATATATTCACTCACCTTCACATAACCAAAGTAAATGAGGACTGGGCATAATCAGATTGCAAAAACTTTTCTATTAAATGATAAGAGGAATATTTGAACAGAGACAGCATGCTAAAATACTCGGGTGGAAAGACAGCAAATAAATAAATAAATAAGAGGGGAGGCCCGTAATCCAATTGCTCAGCGTTGCATCAGTTAAAACAAGCACTCAGTCTGGGGGTTCAGACTAAGGGAAAATATCTGCCAACCAAAAAAATGGATTAAACACGGTGACACATTTTCCAGATTCAAAGAAATATATTTTAGAGCGCGAATGGAAAAATCAAATCCTATTGGTCATCCCTGTGGGAGTATATATAACATATATATATATATAGTATTTATAAACATTTATACCAGACTTCAGATCGTTATGAACATTACTTCCGGCAATGTTCATCTAAAGGTCTAGGTATTATGGGTAAATGTCATGCTCTGCTGCTTATAATGTTTTGGTGTTTAATTCACACATTGTATCGTTTAAATCGTTTAACCATAATGGAAGGGTTACTCGTAGCTGGATAAACACGCCAGGACAAACCGGTCATATGCAATACCCTGATCAGAATGTCATTTAATTCTGATTGGAGATCAGGCAAGGAGCAGGTTAGGCTGCCAGCCCTAATTATGCACAGTGTAAGCTTACACTGAAGCGAGCGATAGCTGGAAAACAGAGTACCGGCAGCAGCCCTGCACAACCGTCAGATCCGAATCAGCTCTAATTTGTCTGCATCCCTGCCTGTACAGACACATCTTGATCTTGCCGGAGATGCGGCGTAAGATTTCGCATCCTTTCATTTTTCATTTTACCAAGGCCGAAATGCAGCCAAGCGGCAGAACCCAGAGGAACGATTTCAGAACAAGAAAACTTCCAAACTACTTTCATTTCCCCCACGCTGAGTGCGAAGATGGACTGAGGCACGCGAACATGTGCATCTCCTCCAGGCAAAGTCTGTGCCCCCTGTGCCACGTGCATCTCCTCCAGGCAAAGTCTGTACCACGTGCATCTCCGCCAGGCAAGCCCTGTGCCACGTGCATCTCCTCCAGGCAAAGTCTGTGCCCCCTGTCACACGTGCATCTCCGCCAGGCAAAGTCTGTACCACGTGCATCTCCACCAGGCAAACCCTGTGCCATGTGCATCTCCCCCAGGCTAACCCTGTGCCACGTGCATCTCCTCCAGGCTAACCCTGTGCCCCCTGTGCCATGTGCATCTCCGCCAGGCTAATCCTGTGCCACGTGTATCTCCACCAGGCAAACTGTGCCACGTGTATCTCTGCCAGGCTAACCCTGTGCCCCCTGTGCCACGTGCATCTCCGCCAGGCTAACCCTGTGCCCCCTGTGCCTCGTGCATCTCCGCCAGGCTAACCCTGTGCCACGTGCATCTCCGCTAGGCATAGTCTGTGTCCCCTGTGCCACGTGCATCTCCACCAGGCAAAGTCTGTGCCACGTGCATCACGGCCAGGCAAACCCTGTGCCACATACATCTCCACCAGGTTAACCCTGTGCCCCCTGTACCACGTGCATCTCCGCCAGGCAAACCCTGTGCCACATACATCTCTGCCGAGCTAACCCTGTGCCACGTGCATCTCCTCCAGGCTAACCCTGTGCCCCCTGTGCCACATGCATCTCCGCCAGGTTAAACCTGTGCCACGTGCATCTCTACCAGGCTAACCGTATCTTTTTGAAAAATTATTGTTTCAGAGAGATAACCAGATCTCTTGAGATAAATGAGATCTTGTGTCAGATTTCAGACTAACCAATCAGATCTCTATGTCTCATGTCCTCTAGTTGATTGGACCCTCCTCCTCTACAATCTGACTGGTTATTTCTCTGAACCAATCATTTTCTACCCCCCAGAACAAATTTATGCAAGTAAAACTCCCATAAGCAAAAAAAAAAACAGGAACCATTCAAAGGCTGTCACATAATTGTGAGGCCTTTATGTTCCTATTTTAGAGCCGTGCCTCATTTTTCAGCCAACATTTAACTACTCACCCAAGCCCTTGGAGAGTCAACTCAATCCATGAGGCCTGTTACAGGAGGCTGCCCACAACACAGCAACTGAATCAGTATGAACAGAGCTTTACCCGTTACTCACAGCTCAGGAGCTCACTAGCTGGTATTATACAGAAGATAGGCAGCGGTTAAATGGCCTGCTTTTCTGCAACAAGATGCAATGTGAAATTGGGATACTTGAACCCAGAGATGGATTTTTTATAAAAATGAACTGCTGGCAGCATGTATTGTTGGGTGCCACTAGGAAACAACCAGCCACTGGCATTAATTCTACCCGCATTCTGTTTCAAAAGCAGAGGGTAAGAGTTTTTATTTTTCGGCACCGTGATGGCACAGTCTGCATTGTCAGCCCATGCCATTCTGATCCTGACACCCAAGGCAAGAAGGCTCACAGTTCCACTTCATGCCACAATTATGACAGGACCTGTGGTTTGCCCCCGGACATTTTTCCATCCATCTGACACTAATGGGGTAGGGAAAAACAGGCAGGTGGGGGGGACACGGAGTGACTCATAACGGGAGCAAGGTCATATTTGTGAACGGACTGATGTCGGGTGAGACTGAGTATGGAGCCCAACACACAGCAGAAAGCATGTTTAGATGTTTAAATGGAATCAGTTTCTGTATCGCATTCGTTTTACAATCCCTTTTGCTCACGTCTTCAATTATATTATTATCATCAGACCTGGACCACTAAGCTCACCTACTCACCCAAGGCGAGTCATTTAGATAATGGTTTAGCACAAAAATTCAGGCTACTGTATGTTTTTTTTATTCAACTAGCCTGTTTGGCCAGTAGCAAAAATTCTTCCATCCCTAGTTATTAATGTTCAGCTAATGCATTTATCTAAAATGATTTACATTTTTAGAAAAACCAGGGGCATATCAACAATGAAAGTATAATATTTCAGAGCCCTAAGGCGAATTAGAGAGCCAAAGGCTCCGGAAGTGACCACACTCCTTCGCTGAACATTCCTGTTGGGAATATTCTCAAATGCAGACCTGCCTTCATCACTCCAGCAATCGTTTTTTTCTACGTTTTATTGAGCAGATGCTTTTTATCTAAAGTGACATACTTATTTTTTAAGAAAGCAGAGTCAGACAGTCCCTGTAGCAATTGGGGGAATAAGGGCCTCATTCAAGGGCCCTGTCTGTGAAATCAGCCAGCCCACCCTGGGATCTGAACCAGCATCTTTCCGATCAGCCCTCACGCCACCCATGAGAAATATCGGTGGGCTGTCGCCCAAACAATCAAACAAACCCAGAGATGTTTTTACAAACAGGTTTCCATCAGATCTCCCAAATGTCAGCATGGAGGGAGTGAGCGGTGTGTGTCACCGTCTGATCCCACTGTCCTTTTCATACTACACGCCAAAGACTTTATTCACCTTGATATCTTGTGGCACGTCACAGCACGTACAACAACAGCCAGAGGACGCCTGCACTTCGTCGTCATAAAAGTTCAGCACAATAAAAGAGGAAGGTTGCCTTTCACTGTCTGCATGGGGCGATTTTCCCCAGTTTGAGTTAGCTGGCTCGGAGGTATGGATATTGTTTAGCAGCACCGAAATAGCTGCAAGCCACTCGATTTCCTGCGCATCTGTTTCGGTTGATAATGATGATCAAACGGCGCGCTGATAGAAAATAGCTAAATGGGATCGGTGCTGTAATGGTCGGGCGTGTCTGAGCTCGCTGCCAGTTCAGTTATTCTTGACTGTTCAGGCTGATCTCGAGTCTGGCAGAGGCAGATACCCGCTGTGTTTTAACTGATGATCTCTGGCGGCCATCTGACTCGTAAAGAGAAACCCCTCGCTTGTTAGTGAGAGACGCCATGCTCACTGAGTCCCCCGATTCCCTCACTTTCCCGGTGGTGCCGACGAAAGGCGGGCATAACTTTTAAAAAAGGTTTAAGACAGCGGAACTTACTTTACTTTATTGATCCCGACAATCCCGGCAGCAAACATAAATTAGACTGCAACATACCACAGTGCACACAGTCTACGTGTAAGAAAAGGAAGAGTTTAAGATAAGCACAAATATAAAACAGGTTCCACAAGCGAAACAGATTGCATAAGTAATTAGTCATATGTAAAAGCATTTGGAATAAATGTCATATATAGGTATGACAACAAAAATAATGTATCTTGTGTGTATATATGACTATACATACACACACGCACAAAAAAAAAATTATAGTCGTTGTCATTTAGTTGACACAAAACATTGCAGTCCTTCTTTATATATAAATCTCCTCAGTCAGTGCCAACCCCATTAGGATAACTTATTAACGGATTAATAAACAAGTACAAGCAACTGTCACGCCGGGAGCGGGATTTACGACCCATATTGCAGGCTGTCGGGTTTGAGCCCTTCAAAGGGGCGTTTATTTAGGGTATACAGGTTGAAAACGGAGTACACAAGACAGGAGCGGGCGTGACCGCTGGCGTACAAGGCATACACACAGACAATACCCGACCATGGAGACAGGACTAGGGCAGACTAAATACTAGGGACGCTGATTATCAAACACTAAACAGCTGGGAACAAGAGGATTAGCACGAGGGAAACGAGGGGGCGTGGCACACAGGAGGATCCGACGGGCAGGGTATGACAGCAACACAACATGAGTGATCACACTTTTTAATAAAGTATATATTAAACATTAATAAAATTTTATGGCGGTTGCAATTGCTGCACACATACTTGACTCGTTTGTAATCTGCACATAATGACCTGACAGTCAGCATGCAATTACGAAACAGTCGTTGAAGAGATTCAGGGTGAGAGCTCGCCAGGAAGAGTATAATGGGGATAGGCAGGGAATTTTCTTGTTCAGCAGATTCAAATATTATTCAGATAATTCTAAAAAAAAATTGTCACCTTGTAATGCATTCAATTAATAGCCCGAGTACAAAAGGCAAATGTAGAGGAAGATCTTATATATAATTATATATATAAAAATGTAGAGGATATTATTGCCTATTATTTTTCCGTTTCCTCTTCCTCATAATTGGCATCATATTCTGTGCTGCTGTCACAGTGGGATTCCTGGTGCACAGGCGTGACGATTATCTTCAGAGATCGGGCGTCCATGATTTTGTTATTTCTCTGTGCGTCTCCGAGGACACACATGACCTCAGCCTGGGGCCTGTGTGTCTCTGACGGTGGCCAAAACCGACTCGCCGCGAGTAGGGGGTTTTGCAGGGCACCGCGTCCAGGCTCAGCAGAACTGAAGGGTCAGCCGACTCGGCGCGGCCCGTGGTCTCCTGCCGCAGCATGCCAGTGAAAAGGGCAGGTGCCCCTGCACAGGAGAGGCAGTGCTGTGTGACTCTGGTTTGTAGCCTTCAGCAATTACCGGAGGCCTAATGAAACCACCAATGGCTTCCACCCTCATGTCACCTGTGCAGGGAGAAGGGGAAACGGGAGACCAGGAAGTCACCCACCTGCCATGTTTTCTCTTGCCTTGTCTTGTTCGCTACTTGTTTTTACCCACTTTTACATACAGATTGCAGTTTAGGCTACGGGATTTTCTCCTGGGCCTTTGACCTCAAAGTTCATCTTGATTACAATGTATTTATTTAACAGACGGTTTTACCCAAAGCGATGCACAACTAAAAGCAGAGCCAGACAGTTCCAAGCAGTTTGGGGTCAGCGACATCAGAGGCATAATCAGGGGCCCCAGCACTTTTTAGGGGCCCCAAAATCTGCCATTAGGGCTCCCCTTTTTGGCAAAATCCAAAAACTAATACCCTCTTGCTTGGCAATTTCTATCTAACACGGAGGACCTGTATTTCTAACAGGGAGCCCCAGGTCATATTTTGTCAGAATTTCCAGCTAAACTCCTGACTGGGGATAGGGGCGGTGGGGGTTTAGAAACCAACAGTGAAATCAGTGTACTATCTCTGAGATGTGGGCTGGTGACTTTCCAATCACAAGCACAGTACCTTAACCCACTGAGCCACACACCACAGAGTATAGGGGAACTTTACATTCCCAGTGACTATTTATTTTTCTCTTATAATACATGACTTATGGTTCCTAGCTGTTTATGCCTGTACAAATCATCCAGCTACATTTCCCTTTAAGGACAATGGTTTCTTGTCACTGGCACAATGTTAACGGTGCATCTATGCCAGGGAAATATGTGTAAAATTCTGTGTTATAACATTCAATCCCTCTCGAGAAGCAGGTTGTTTCAGTCCAAGACACAAGAAAATCACCCAAGACTATGGTGATTTATTTACTTCAGCCAAATGAGCTCCCAAGATATTTCGGTCTAATGGGGCGTGGTGACCACCGAGCAGAGATAGCAGCAGAGTCGGTTTAAAAGTTGATGGTCTTTGAAATAGTCAATAAACACCGCATTCCCAAAAGCGGAAATATGTCACAGTGTGAAATAGATTTGTCCTCCTCTGACAGTTGCTTTGGCTCTGATGAGGCAATCTTTCTCCGAACTCTGGCTTTAAAGTGCTTCAAATTTGATCAAAGGCTTTGAAGGCTCGTGATCGCAGGATGCTGACAATGGGAGGGAGCTTAGATGCTGCTTTGACACTTTCTACACGCTGAAAATTGGCTGCAAATGGATAAGTGACATAATCTAAGTGGAAGAGGTCAGGCAGTAAATATACACAGTGACAGTTTGCTCTATGCATCACTATGGAAAAGAATAATTAACTCTAGGAAAAGCACCAGGAAAACTAGACTTAAGGTAAAAAGATTGTAATTACCCTTCGTCCAGATAAAACGTTACGTAACCCCGGTTCTCTGATAACATGAGTGAGGTGTCTCACTATGGGATATGCCTCTGGCGTGCCCGACCACGGAAGCACCAATGACACCACGTCCGTTACAGACGGACCAGTCACAGCCGTGACATGGGAGCCCCGCCACCCCACATCCACCTACGCAACCCACCGGTATGGCATTCTCAAGCATGCTCTTCCCCATGCAAATAAATGCAAGGAGGGGGAAATGGTGAGATACCTCACTCATGTTATCAGAGAACCGGGGTTACGTAATGTAACCTAACGTTCTCTTTCAAACATTCGCTCGGTATCTCACTATGGGAGAGATATAGACAATTCCCGTATTGCATGCTTTCCGAAGCCACACCGTCCAAACGGACACAAGAAAACTACTGTACGAGTTCGGCCGACATTCAGGACCGCGAGCGCCAGTGACGGCACCGTGACGTCCAGTCGGTCAAATCAAATGAATGTGTGTAACCCAGCTAGCAGCCACACAAACATCCTGTACCATAACGCCTCTAAACGAAGCCCACAAGGGCTACCATACAAGCTCGGTTCTCTAACCGACACCCAGGACCGCGCACACTAGCGGAGGTGCCGTGACACCCAGTCGGTAAAACCCAATGAATGTGTGCAGGGTAGCAGCCAGCAGCAGCACAAATGTCATGTACCGAAATGCCTTTAAACAAAGCCCACGAGGACTACTGTAGAAGCCCGCATAGCATTGGTAGGGACCTAGCGCATAGCATTGATAGGGACCTAGTGCGTAGCATTGATAGGGACCTAGCGTGTAGCACTGATAGGGACCTAGCGCGTAGCATTGATAGGGCCCTAGCACATACTATTGATAGGGACCTAGTGCATAGCATTCATAGGGACCTAACACATAGCATTGATAGGGACCTAGCACGTAGCATTGATTGGGATCTAGCACATTCCATTGATAGGGCACTAGTGCATACCATTGATCGGGCCCTAGCACATAGCATTGATAGGGACCTACATGTAGCACATTGCACTGATAGGGACCTAGTGCGTAGCATTGATAGGGCCCTAGCACGTACCACTGATAGGGCCCTAGCGCATAGCATTGATAGGGACCTAGTGAATAGCATTTATTGGGACCTAGCGCGTAGCATTGATAGGGCCCTAGCGCATACCACTAACGGCTCTAGTACATACCACTAATAGGGCCCTAGAGTGTAGCATTGATACAGACATAGTTCAAATCATTGATTGGGACCTAGCATGTAGCATTGATAGGGACCTAGTACATAGCATTGATAGGGACCTAACACGTACCATTGATAGGGCCCTAGCGTGTAGCATTGAAACGGACCTAACACGTACCAATGATAGGGCCCTAGTGCATGAGTGATAACATGATAACATGAGTGAGGTATCTCACTATGGGATATGCCTCTGGCGTGCCCGACCACGGAAGCGCCAATGACACCACGTCCGTTACAGACGGACCAGTCACAGCCGTGACATGGGAGCCCCGCCACCCCACATCTACCTACGCAACCCACCGGTATGGCATTCTCAAGCATGCTCTTCCCCATGCAAATAAATGCAAGGAGGGGGAAATGGTGAGATACCTCACTCATGTTATCAGAGAACCGGGGTTACGTAATGTAACCTAACGTTCTCTTTCAAACATTCGCTCGGTATCTCACTATGGGAGAGATATAGACAATTCCCGTATTGCATGCTTTTCCGAAACTATTGATAGGGTCCTAGGCCTAGTATTGATAGGGACCTAGTGCATAGCATTGATAGGGACCTAGCGCATAGCATTGATAGGGACCTAGCGCATAGCAGTGACAGGGTCCTAGCGCATAGCATTGATAGGAACCTAGTGCATAGCAGTGACAGGGTCCTAGCGTATAGCATTGATAGGGACCTAGCGCATAGCAGTGACAGGGCCCTAGTGCATAGCATTGATAGGGACCTAGTGCATAGCATTGATAGGGCCCTAGCGTGAACCACTAATAGGGCCCTAGCACATAGTATTGATAGGGACCTAGTGCATAGCGTTGATAGGGACCTAGTGCATACAGTAGCATTGATAGGGCCCTAGTGCGTACCACTAATAGGGCCCTAGCACATACAGTAGCATTGATAGGGACCTAGCGCATAGCAGTGACACGGTCCTAGCGCATAGCAGTGACAGGGCCCTAGCGCATAGCATTGATAGGGCCCTAGCGCATAATATTGATAGGGACCTAGTGCATAGCATTGATAGGGACCTAGCGCATAGCATTGACAGGGCCCTAGCGCATAGCATTGATAGGGACCTAGTGCATAGCATTGATAGGGCCCTAGCGCGTACCAATAATAGGGCCCTAGCACATAGTATTGATAGGGACCTAGTGCATAGCATTTATAGGGACCTAGTGCATAGCACTGATAGGGACCTAGTGCATAGCATTGATAGGGACCTAGCGCATAGCATTGATAAGGACCTAGCGCATAGCATTGATAGGGACTTAGCGCATAGCATTGATAGGGACCTAGTGTGTAGCATTAATAGGGCCTAGCATAAACCACTGATAGGGCTCTAGCACATAGCATTGATAGGGACCTAGCGCATAGCATTGATAGGGACCTAGTGTGTAGCATTAATAGGGCCTAGCATAAACCACTGATAGGGCTCTAGCACATAGCATTGATAGGGACCTAGCGCATAGC
Organism: Petrocephalus zakoni; assembly: GCA_026774425.1. NCBI lineage: Eukaryota > Metazoa > Chordata > Actinopteri > Osteoglossiformes > Mormyridae > Petrocephalus > Petrocephalus zakoni. The sequence goes on along the minus strand of JAODKN010000048.1, from coordinate 3,639,209 downwards.
ATTGATAGGGCCCTAGCGCGTACCACTAATAGGGCCCTAGCGCGTAGCATTGATAAGGACCTAGTGCATAGCATTGATAAGGACCTAGCATGTAGCAGTGTTAGGGCCCTAGCGAGTACCATTAATAGGTCCCTAGCACGTAGCATTGATAGGGACCTAGCGCATAGCAGTCACAGGGTCCTAGCGCATAGCATTGATAGGGACCTAGTGCATAGCATTGATAGGGACCTAGCACATAGCATTGATAAGGACCTAGCGCATAGCATTGATAGGGACTTAGCATGTAGAACTGATAGGGACCTAGTGTGTAGCATTGATAGGGACCTAGCATGTAGCATTAATAGAGCCTAGCATAAACCACTAATAGGGCCCTAGCGCGTAGCATTGACAGGGA
>JAODKN010000048.1:3613382-3628317 GCA_026774425.1 Petrocephalus zakoni | reverse complement strand
GATCCAGGATCATGCCAAATCGTCAACAATTTCATCCGGCTAAACGAATAATCCACGTACGGAGAATACCCCCCAGGTGTCTCCAACCCTGTTCCTGGAGAGCTACTATGCAGTAGGTTCTCTGTTCTTCCTGGCTTCTGATGAGCCACATCTGTTTCTGGCATTTACCTGAGAACAGGTGTGGCTCATCAGAAGGCAGGTAGGATAGAAAACTCCAGGACCGGGTTTGGAGATACCTGCAATAGACCAACCTTGTTAACCCTAACCAAACAACAGAGAACCACAGGTGCGCATGCGTTTAGAGCACACAGAAGACACTTCTTCCCATGAACTGTGGGGGGAGTTTGAGTAAGCCCCATAATCATGGATCTAATGTAATGTAATCATGTAATCATCAGATCCTGCAGTGTTAGATATTTAAACAACGCTTAATGCTTAATTTTATTTGTTATGATGCTGTTGGATTCGCGACATCGTGGCAATAAAAACAAGAACCTGAATCTGATAAAGTTTAATCCTAAAACCAGAGGGAAAGCCCGGTTCTGTCTTCAGCGCAATGGATATGTGACATGCCGTGACTACAGTCAATACCAAGCAAACAGGCTGACGAGATCTGAGAGGAGACAGACAGGCTCTCGCCTGGGCTTCGATGTGACGGAGGGGCCGTCCAGGGGCCCATTGCCCTTATTGTCCTGTGGTCCTTAGGCTATTCGGGTTTTAGCTACAGTTAGGGGCACTATAAGGGTTAGGGTTAGGGGTGCTATTCAGGTTCGAGGGAGAATTAGAGTTAGTTTATCTTAAGTGTTAGTGCAAGGGTTAGCTTTAGCATTGCTGTTAGGGTTCGAGGTAGGGTTAGGGGTGCTATTTGGCTTGGAGCAGGGGTGTCAGACTCCAGTGCTGGAGGGCCGGTGCCCTGTGTAGCTTAGTTCTTTCCCTGTTCCACCACAAATGATTGAGCTGAAGGGCTGTGTGATAATCAGCCCAAGGAGCTGCGAGGCGTTGAATCAGGTGTGTTAAACAAGTGTAAACCCAAAAATGTGCAGGGCTCCGGCCCTCCAGGACTGGAGTTTGACACCCCTGCCTTAGAGGTTGGATTAGATTTAGTTTGTCCTTACGGGTTAGAGCTAGGGTTAGCTTTAGTGTTGCTGTTTGGGTTCGAGGTAGGGTTAGGGGTGCTGTTCAGGTTCAAGCTAGGATTAGAGGTGTTATTAGGGTTAGGGTTGCTATTACTGTTATACAATACTTACAGTATGACAGTCCCTAGAATGTATGTGCCCTCACAACACAATGGCCCTTGAAGCACAACTGGCCTTATAATAAAATACTTACAGCTCAATGATTCTTACAGTATGACAGTGTGTATTTACAAATCATTTATACCATTCTGTTTCAAACTCATATTACAGTTCAGCTTGATTTCAGTCTATCAGTAATTATATCTTTGACGTATCCTATTTCGATCACCCTTAAACAAGAGTACTGTGTGTGCAGAACCAGAATTTTTAAATGGTAGTTTTTGCCTAGCCTTCAGAAAGAAGCCTTTCTGTAGGAAGCCGTGGTTATGTGTCTTGAAACGCCAATATCAATATTGACTCAGGAGAAAGATCCAGTGGGCCGAGGTGGGCCATATTCAGGCCAGATCGGACCTGTATCCCGACAGCAGGGCCATTGTGCGTCTCCTCAAACACCTCTCCACAGGCTCTCCCGTCCGGTAAGCAAGCCGTTTCATCTCACGCGGGTTTTGAAATCGCGGACCGTCTGACAGCTCCATAATGCCTCAAGGAACTTACAATTTATCTGCACACAATTATCTTCTCAGAAAATCTGAAATTAAAGCAGAAATAATGATTATTATTATTATTACTGTGTTACTTTCTAATGACTAATGACTATTTGTACTGGCATTCCTGCGTGTAAGTCACCCCCGTGGGTATTTTCATTTGAATCTTGTGTACATGGGTTTTTTTCCGAAATGTCCTTTAATATTTGCACTTTATCCTGTAGTTAGCGCATCTTATCTCTTTCTGTCTTCCGGGTTGATGGGTAAGCTTTTGGAAGACTGTAAAAAATGATAATTAACTATTTATTTCCTCTGTCCTTGTGTTTTTACATGTTGTAGGATGTGATCTTCTGACAGGCAGAATGTGCCTGAAGTTGATTCTGATTTTGACGATTTTAGCCGCCTGTAAGTTAATGTGCCATATCCAGCATTACCATTTTAGGTTTTGTGAATATGCTTATAGTTAAACTGCTGTATTTCCCTCTTACACTTTTACAATGTATGAATGTACCAGTTAGCAATATAAATTATTTATATTTGTAAGAGGAGAGAATGTGGTTTGAATAAAGGGTTGTAATTTACAAGGTTATTAGTCGTTTCTGACCTGATAAACTTGACCATTCTTGTCTTGTGAACCCGCTGGACATTATCTCCCATTGCCAAATTACAGAAGTTTCAATAGTCTTGAACAAAACCTTTGAACAGCAGATGCATGTTAAGTACCGCCATACTATAGTAACAAATGAAACCCTGGTCTTATTTTTGAAATATCCTAGCTCGGCTTACAGTTGGAAAAAGAAAAATTGCATGAACCGAATAGCTGCCATTAATACAACATTGATAATATTGTGTCTTACCTCAGATTAGACATGCAGATTAGACATGAAGGTTACTTATTAGGAACGATTCATCCAAATTTTCGGTCGTCACATGCCCATCTGTTCATACATCCTTCCATCCAGATCACTTATCCAGTACAGAGCCATGATGGGAATGTTTACGTAATTACAATCTACTTCATAATTCTAATGGATAAATAGTCCTCCATGCTCTGCACTGTGCCGACTTTGACTACAATGAGAGGTGAGGTCTTTGGTGCTCTCCTGCTTTAGGTGTTGCTCTTGAGAGCGAGAGGAACGACGGCAATGAACCAAGGAGGCCCCGAAAGGACAAAGAAGACAAGAAGGTTAGGAAAGAGGTGACCAGGAGCACCAATAGCTCTAAGCCGAACCAGGATCACAGCGGGAAACAGTCTAGGCAGAGTGGCTTGGGGGATGACGTGGCTTGCACCAGTATCGGAGGAATTTGTCAACTTAGAAGGTACATCTGCCAAGGGAGGTACCTGAGGAACAAGTGTGCTAGCCCCAAGGCACAGCAGTGCTGTCTACCAGGTGACTCTGCTCTTAGTTGTCCTGTTGTGTTGGATCAGAATAGACTGCACCATTTTTCACATATCTAAACATCAATTCATCAATTCTCTCCATACAACTCGGCAACAATCAATTGGCATACATGCGCTGGGTAATTGGCTCTTCGATGTTGATGTGTGCCCCCCACCCCAGGTCCTGCTACATGGCATCCCCTGTGTGCCAGTCACCATCAGAACAGAATAAGGGGCTGTGACAGTTTTGGCTGTGGAGCTTTCAATTCAATGAGGTAAGCGCTACATACATACTGCCCCCTTGTGGGGTGGAGGTGCAAGGTTATATATTTGCAGAAAAATAAATACTACGCTAATAATTTTAGCATAAAAGTACCACACTGTTCTTAAACAATTCTTCGACCAACAATCCTGGTTCCTTAATCACGATTGTCATGTTACTGCTGTTGCATTCAACTCACACCGGCCCTCAACTCAAACCAAGCAGAAATAAAGCTTCAACGTTGGGTACAGCTGGCCCTGTCATTGAGCCCAAGCAGCAAACCAGCAGCGCCAGATGTGTCTGGTCCCCCTGTCAAAGCTGACAATGACTAAAATGTTGCAGGTTCAGAATTTTTTTTTATTCACATATTAATAGAATTTAATTGAAAACCTTTTTCGCATATCACGTATATTTGACAGAAAATATAATAAACACAATTACTATATACATTGTTGACATACATGTGATATATGTGTCATAACTGTTAAATGATTTAAAAAATAAATATTAATTAACAGGCACGTGGGGGGGCTGGGGGTCACTGAGCACCCACTGCTTTTCACTCAAATGATTGAAAGTGCCCCCCTCAGCGTTTCAATTTCCAGTTGGCAAAATAAATTTATCACTGCCACCAACCCCCCACCCCTCAAAAAGTTTGTTCACAGCACTGCTAATTAGTAATTTATTTTTCAATGATGTAGATGGAATAAATCTCTTTTGCCCCTAAAAAGCAATGCTCACGAGAACTGAGCAGACTACACTGAGCTGTGTCAAACTCAGGTCTAATTTACAAATCCTGGGCACTTTGTGTAAGGATGACTTTATGTTTATTAAAATCATAAGTACCAACATCTGCCGCATTTTAATGAGAACACATATGGAGACAGAATCAGGTCAGTGTGATACGCAGAAAGGCCAGAGCGGCCTTCCAGGGAGGGGTACATCCACCTTCAGCCGAGACTCTGTATTCTCTCCTATTTCACAGGGCTGGGGGCACCCACAAAGCTGTGGATGTGGTGTGTGACGACTACACCACCGTCAACGCCCCCTTCTCTGGCAGCCTGGGGGGGCCAGTCAGCCGCAAGCAGGAAGATGCTATCCAGGACGATGGAGTTAAGCTCTATAATTTGGGTAGGAGCTGTGAAATCGACGTACAGAAAGCGTGCGATTTGCACACTGAGATGCACAGAACAGAGTCTTTGCACTCTTACACTTGCTGTGGCACTTAATAGATTACACAAGTTATATAAAAATACGTCGACTTTACAGCTGTATGCATAGTATTGCTTTTCTATCACTGCTGAATTGGCACCGGGCAGCATTGTAAAAGGATTAAGGTAAGCTTACAGGAAAGTGTCACGGTTAGACTAAACCATGCCAGTCACAGGAGGACCATCTGAGTTCAGAGAATGAACGGAAGCCAGGCAATTGTCAGGTAGGGCTGCCATTGAGACCATTACAAGCACATTAGCCTTTGTTAGTATCTGAATTGGACACATGTGAATAAGACAGCGACTGGTAAAGAGCATTACTCGGGCTGTAATTGTGAACCATTTGGAGAACAACGAGGAGTGTGTGGCATCACTCAGCTCTATTTCTGTCCAGGCTGTGCAGGCAAACCAACAGAAATGCCTTCGAAGTTTGAGGTGCGTCGCTGAAACCAAAGGTTTCACACATAACTCAAAAATGCCATCCATCCATTTTGTCCTATTCAGGGTCGCGGGGGGGTCCAGAGTCTATGGAGGCAGGAAACAACCCAGATGTGGTGAACTCAAAAATGTGTTTCCCTTAATTATTAGAGCTGGAGCAAAAAAAAAAAAAAGATATAACTGTAGTTATTTGCAGTTTTTGGCAAAAGTTTTAATGGCTGTTTAAATGTGTTATGGAAAAGTGTCTTGTAGACATATGCAGCTGTAGAAGTCTTTGCCCTAATTCCACATTCCTAGCCATCCCAGTGATGGTCTATCATGCTCTGTGTTCTCCTCAGTGTTTTAATGTTCCCTGAAAACCAAAATATTATCATATTTCATATTCACACCCCTTGGTCAATGTGTCATGTGACTTTGGTAGGCTAGAGTATAGCTATACACTTAAAAATACAAAATAAAGTTATTTTAAAGAAAAATTCAGGGTGTTTATGGGTATGCATACTTGACTGTTCTTGTCTCATGTTTCAATAGTCAAGATCCGAAGTGCGGAGGATGCTAAACATCCCTGGATGTTGTTCTTGCCCATTCCCGAATATTGAGGATGCATTAGTGGCACCCTCACCACGAGAAAAACCCCCATGATTCATTGCACCCCCAGTTTATTCTTAGGAAGTTAGCAAGATCACTCTTGCCAAGAACACAAGTATGTTCTTTGCATTCTTGGAACTGATAATACCCTAAGTCAGGAGTGGGGAACCTGATCCATGGAGGGCTGGTGCGGGTGCGGGTTTTTGGGATGATCTCTCAATCAGCCAGTAATAAAGCATTGATTTTCAGCTTCAGTCCTGGGGACCCACTCTTATTGGTTGATTGAAAGGTCATCCCAAAAACCCGCACCCACACGGGCCCTCCTTGGATCAGGTTCCCCACCCCTGCTGTAAGTATTGTTCACACCATTAACCAATCATTGAAGGCATTACAAATGATCAGAGATTCAACATACAATAAATTGCCTAAAGTACGACTTGTTGTTGACATACTGATAAATGACTAGATTTGTGCTCCCTTGCCTTTTCCTTTACTGAAGAGTACTGCGTGAAGATCTTCAACATCCGAGCATACCGTTATGTGGGCCCCATCTCAAAGGGGGAAGCCATGGGCTACCTATTGCCCCTTCAGGACAAGTTCTCTGGCATAACCTCCCACCTGGAGCTGCAGATGTGCGACCATTCAAACCCTACGACCTTCATATAGGCCCCAACCTCACAAGAATGCCCTTACACTTTAACTAAGAATCAGCACTGACTTTCACCTATCAGCTGTGTCCCCTTCCAGCTCCTTTCTATGCTACATCATAGCTTGCTTGAGCTATTTGGGGCTGCAAAGTCCAGCATGAAATTATGGAACCACATTGCCATGTTCGAAATTGCAGCGCTGTACCATGATGTACCACAAGATGGCGTCAGTCAGCTTTTGTTGTTCACCCGAATGAGGTGCCATGCACAGGGGCGTTCAATGCACATGCGTATTAACAGAAGCTGTTAATGTTTCCTGTCTATCTGATTATTGAATAGTCTTTAACAGAACTAAACAAAATTAACTAATAAATCTTATTTTCTTCACAGCACCTTATTTTTTCTTTTACGCCAATGTGACTCATAGAAACATAACAAATTATCATCATTGACCTGTCAGTCTGACAACTTACTATGTTTTTATAAACAATGTTTACCATTATATGTAAACTAGCAAACATCAATGTATCTTCCGACCTCGTAGTGTAGATAAGCTTATGAAAGAGTCTGAAGCCTATAGCAGGTAGCACTGGGTATAGAGGTAGACCCTGGATAAGAATACAAGGTAAAGTAGCTACAATATTAACCAATGTAAACCTTACTGTAAACAGCTTTACATTTAATGTAAAGCTTTACATCACATCAGTAAACTAAATAAATGTTAATGTGTATTTGTTTTTTGTTGTACTGTCTTGTTGCTGTTGCTGTTGTGCTGTTTTTAAGCTGAGCTTAAACTGAGTTATTTAAATTAAAATTTCTGCAACATTTAATAAATATATACACTTAAAAACAATTAAAATATTTCAATTAGCTTTTATATGTTTATATAGTATGAAAATTCATATTTTCTCAACATATGTTTCCATCTGTTTTAGCAAGCAGGCTCACATTTTCTTTTTCTGGGGGGGGTTGGGCAGCCAGTTGACCTCGGACCCCCAGAGGTTTGTTTTTCTCCCTATTTGGGAATTTTTGCTTCCTCTCCTCCATAGTCATCTGGTTTTCTTTCCTTCATTTCTTTGTCTTTCCTTTTCCCCAGTAATCAGTTATTCTGTGTAAACAATGTAGGAAAGTATCACAAGCAGCTATGCAAAGTGCATTGGGGTGACTGTTGTGAAAGGCGCTATATAAAAATAAATGTAACAATTTGAATTTTAGTCAATTAAGAATAAAAATGACAGATTAGTAATTAAATAGTTAAGCTCTTTGTGTCATTGGAAGTCCAACTGTAAAACAAACATTATAGAAATACCAACCAGAAAACATTACATTTATGTTCAATGCAAAATTTGCATTTAATTCATCAAACACAAAATATACCTTCCCCTTGTTTTACAAAGGACCTCTTTCAAAATACTTTGTGATATGCTTCCTTTTGTGTGCAATTTACTTAAAGGGGGTTGATGTAATGAATACTGTTAGTTTACCACCCCATGTATTATATTATAAATTGTTAATGTTGAATAAATATGGGGTTATATAACATTGTAGTTGCCTCCAGCTTATTTCCTTAACAATACAAACAATAGCTATTTTTTGCACTGGATTTTAATAATACGGTATACATGTTTTGCCAACAGGAGCAAATTCCTTAAAAGGACACAGGTCTATTGCATTATGAATGTGTCGGCGGTTTACTTACAGTCTGGTGGTGATATAATGGAAGGATGGGAGATTAAGCCAAGTGGAATACCTCTGAACGTCCGAAAAGCCCGTGAAGGATTACCTAGCTGCGGGCAACCAGTATACTGATTGCAGCCACTCCAGTTTCTAATCAAAGATTATATTTTGACACCACTTGTCTCTTAAGGGGAAATATTTTTATTTATTCTGTTGTATGAAACACATATTCCCTCTCTCTCTCTCTCTCTCATATATATATATATATATACACACACACATATACATATATATCATTTCCTAGTCAGTGTTTTCCATGCAGCTGACCTGGCTTATTTGTAAGATAGAAGTGGGCAGATGGATAGATGGATGGATGTGGGTATAAAATCAGTCATAAGGGGCAGTTACTGGGACACCATCAACACAAGGAAGTGCACGAAGATGATTAGTCACAATCAATTATAAATCAACGTGTTGCCTTTTCTGTTAATTTCATGATGGTGCACCAGGTAATGGATTACGGCGCTGGTCAACCCACCCAGATTGAAAAGTTCTCTGTATCGTATAAGATATGAACTCAGAGGCTGCAGTGTCTGATCTGATACAGAATACAGTGGCGATTTAATCCAGCCAGGAGCTATTTGTGGGCGTTTCAGCTGATTGCCAGCATGTCATGCAGAAAAAAAAAAACAAAAAGCTGAGCAAATGGATCGACGATTACCACGAGCAGGCTACCCCCCAATTCCAGAGCGGTACTACCCAAAGAATGGTACGGAACTCAACCTTGTCACTGTTTAGTGACTGCAGGCCCCATGAAATCAGCATCATCATTAAAACTACATAGCTTGTTTGTAGCTCTGATTGACTGATATGCTTGTTGGCTATAGGCTTCCACTGGTACTCACAGAACACATGGTTTGACCATCAGCACACACCCCAAGACTCCCAAAATAGACCAGAGACTCCCAGTAATGGCACACAATCCCCCACAAACAAGTGAAATCCTCCTGGAATAGGTACCCTCCCCCCGACCATCACAGGCAGGTTGGCTGGAGATTCCCCAAATGAATGCCAGCGTACTAGAGGGGGACATATAGGAAAGAACACATTGTGAGCATTCTAACCAACCGCATGTTTTTTTGGACTGCAGGAGGAAATTGGAGGAAACCTAGTCGAGGTTAATGAATATCAAACGCGGAGATTCTAAAATATTTGCACCCCCTCTCAGTGATTTAAAGGGGGGGGGGCAGTCGATCGTACAAGACAAACAAAACGGTAAAGGTAAAAATTAATCATTTCACGTTTAAATAAAAAAAAAACATAAATAAGTGTGACGCATTTCTCGGTCGCCGACTTCTGGCTGAGGGTTGCGTGCTTTGGCCCGGATCGGCACTTTTCCTTTAAGGCTGTGCGGCGATCAGGGAATCGGAGCCGTCCCGAAATCAGATTGGAGTCGGTGAGCTGGGATAGGCTGGGAGTTCGGTTCAGGGCAGGCCGATCCACGTACTTACGAGACCGACCTCGGCCGGGCAAAGCGAAGGAGAAAGAGAAAGGCGGTGGAGGAGGGGGGCGAGATTCATGTCCGAGGCGGAACTCGGGGCGTGTGTTCGCGTGCTTTCGGGACCTTTTCGGGACCTTTTCGGGACAGAGGCTCCGCCGCTACCGGTCCAGCAGGAGGTCGGGCGCACGATTCATGACACAAGGGCTGCATGTGCAAAGTTTCGGCAGTCGGGCGTGATCGAGGCGACGCCGGACTCTGGGTTTTTTAAGGCAGCGAAAAGCCCTATAGGATTAAACCATGCCCAGGCGGACCGTGCTAGAAGTTACTGTCCAGGATGTTCAGAAGAGGCGAACTCCCAACAAGCATTATGTAAGTTTCCTGTATTAGTTACGGTAATGAATTAATTAGACCCAAGGCGTGTGATCGGCGTGCATTTGTAACATTATTACTGTTCTTCACGTTCTCACGCTTTTCAGATTTAAACGCGTAAAGTTGATGTTATTTAAAAAAATGGCAATAGCGATAATAATAAATGTGCATGTATCATGTATGAGCACCGGTCCGATGCGGGACGGAGAATAAGACGGGAAGACGATCTGGGCGCTGTGGCGTAGCAGAAACAAAGGGAATGTTTAATGTAATAAACGTGATGGTGATTTTGGAATGGAGAGACGTGTGCATTGGGCTTTGCTGGCGTGTTTGCAGCCTCTCTAACATGGTGGGGGCAGCCTTTTAAGGCGTCCATTATCTGCGATCAGGACGTGCCGGGGGTTAGATGGCGATTTGCTCCGGGTCCACATGTGAATCAACATCTGCAGGACAGCGCGCACAGGAGACCTTTTATTCTGCGTTTCTGCTTCTGAAACTTAGTTTTCAAACCGCCGTAATATCTGCTTTTGTCATGCAGTGATTTTTTTTGGTAGACGTGCAAAATGACAAAACACCCTGTGCGCTTATGGAAACAACAGCAAGAGATCAGCAAAAATGTCAGTATTTTAGATGGAACTGCTAGAATTTATCAAAAAAGTCTGCTATCTTAATCTACATTCTAAAATAAAATATTCTAATACTGGACCCCGAGCTAGTCATTTAATCGCAGCGCAATACGGTCTAATCTGTAATTTAAAACAGGACAAATTACTCAAAAGTTAGGAAACTGGGCCAAATAGTGTCGTACTGTAGCTGTTATGGTGGGACAGCACTATGGGAAAAAAACTTTTAATTTAATAAAGAAACGGCCATTTATTAAGAACTGAACTATTGTAGGACTTTTGGAATAATGACCCAGCTGTTATATCTGGACACGGTATATTGCCTGTAATCCTGTACGTATAAAAGTAATATATGACATAAATGTCAGATTATTTGCATGTTTAATTTCTTAAACTCTGCGATACTGCATTGTAAGATGAGTCCCTGTTTGTTTATCCATTACTGTATCAATTTAGTCTACATTTTGAAACCAAGGGCTATCTAGCAAAACTTCACAAACCTCTTTTATATCTCAGTAACCCCTACATTTGAGTGTACATATATTTTTATATTTTTTATATAAAAATTAATTATATTGTTACTTTTTTACTTGTATTTTTTTTTTTTGCTTCCACTAGTTTTTTGTGGTGCAGTTGACCACCTTACATAGGATTGCAGGTTACTGTCTGACTGTACCTTGCACGTGACAAATAACATCCCCGAATCCTTACACGCCTTGACTTCTAGCTGTGTTGGCTCTGGAGGGAGAATTCATTTTTGGGCGGCTGGGGTGGTGGTCCTCGTGGAAGCAAAGTCTTTCTTTTTAAACTGAGAACTTTACTTGAGTTAGTTTGTTTCTACATTTCTTCAAGGAGTTTTGATATTGAAAGCTTTCTAGGGAAGAGAATGAATGTGTCACATTAACATCAGCATAATCCACGGGCAAGCCAGCGTGCCCAACTCGATTACACTGCCCCCCACCCACCCCAAAAAAAAAAATCACTGGATGATCTTATTGTTCCCCCTTCAGCACCATCCGCCCCGAGCTGGCTGTGATGGGAGCCTCCAAAGCCAACAGGAGCCCCCGGCACTTTCAGATCACTGGCTTCTCCTCCGTTTCCCTTCCCTGAGAAATCCACTGTTATGTTTGTACAACAGCCAGTGGCGGCTTATTTTTTCCAGGACGGGCTGATGAGCTGCTCTGTTCCCGGATCGCTGGTGGCTGCAGTTTACGCGAAAGGAGTAACAAGTATAGAGAGAGTCGTGCGATTCGGGGTGACCTTCGGGATGAGGAGTTGCTGTCTCTTCATTGTTAACAGTGTGAACTTCCCAGATTGATTCATGGCTCTGCAGAAGCCCCACAAAGAGAAGCTGTTAACACTGTTGTACAGTGAGGGAGACTGCCTATCGATATATCAATACTGTTTTTAAATTATCCTGGCATACAATCAACTGTTTATATCCTGCAGCAGTTCCTCACTGTCATAAAAAAGGTACAAACAACATTAATGTACGCTCAATGGTACAAAGTGGTACTTTTTTTTCTGGCCGTGTATGAAAACGTGTTTTAAATTTTAATTCAGTCCAGGTTATTAATTTTAATTCAGTTTAGGCCTTACATGGGTGTGTTGTGATACATTACAACATCATTTAAAGCTTGACCACTTAAATGTGTAGATATTTCATGTGACTTATTGCAGACAGCTGATGTGAATGTTTAGTGGTCACCTGACTTTCTTTTTTTTTTGATAAAGCAGTTTCTTTAATTGCCCAAGCGGGTTAGACATTTTGTGGAAAGGATCCCATGATTCTGAAGGGTGTCTGTCATGGTATCGGGGACAGCGTGACATGTCCATATGCTCTGACGACACAGTGAGGTCTCCGTCCCGCAGTGATTGGTAGTAAAGCAAATCACATGACTTCTCTTTGGTATTCCTGTGCGCCATTCTCTTTCTTTCGCAACACTGTTCTTTATAATTTCATATTGAAATTCCTAGTTCCGTATTTTCACTATGACATAAACCCAACTCATTCTTGACTCTCAGATAAATGTTTTTTAGACAGGAGACTTATTGTCACCAGATGCCTGCTTGCATTAGAGCTAGTAAAAGTAATATAATTATTTCTCTCTTATTTTTGTGTGAGGTTGCCTTACATGAGGACTGACTGTGGATTAACCTCCAGTTCAGACTTGAAGTCATTCTTTTCTATCTCTGTCCCATCATCACCTTTAGATAAACTGATAGAAGTTAAAAAAAAGGGTGCAGACACACCCTTCCGTTCCATGTGGCAAGAAATTGGATTGTATTTACATTTACATTTATGGCATTTAGCTGACACTGATTGTATGCCACGAGTATCCTGCTGATGCCGGCCTTATTGTGGGAGCTCATTCGGCTGTGACTCATGTTTCAACCTTAACTGAAAACTGATGTAATATAAGTGTTTCTTGTGAATAGTGTCAACTTGTAAGTTAAAAACTTGTTTAAAAATGAATTACTAAAGGAATAATAAAAAGTTCAGCATTAAGACCACCAATGACATAATGTCAGGCTTCCTCACCATGTGTTAACATTGCTCGGAACCGAAACACACGCTGTCCTTGTATAATCCAATGAAGCAATTTCCTTAATTTTTCAGAAATCACAGAAGTCCAAATATTTTTTTAAAGTGTATTCTATGTTCAGAGTGAGTTTTGCAGATGTGCTCTACATGAAGCCTTAATTATTGCCAACGTTGTGTTCATTCAGTCAAATGAATAAAGTGACTGACAGTTGCCCATTATCATACCAGTGATGCATTCTTTGTTGTGCAGGCCTGGCTGAAACAGATGGAAATTGCAGCTTCTTAAAGACTGTGAGTTGGGGTTTAGGCCCTGTAATGCATTAGCCTTATGGCAGGATAGTGCTACTCCCAGTCTGAGGATCTGACCTAGTGCCAGGAAGGACTGCACTGTGCAAACGCGGTCGTCTTGGCTGTAAATCTGAAACCCCAGAAAGGTGTTGGCGGAAATGGCCACGCTCCTGCACGTTCAGCTGTATGCCGTGGCTACTCACCTCCGGCCTGACCGAGCCTAACGCTTTGCCCACCCCTCTCTCTTTCTAGGTTTACATCATTAAGGTCTCCTGGTCCGATGGCAGCACCGAGGTCATCTTCCGACGTTACAGCAAGTTCTTCGACTTGCAGGTGAGCTTTTCGATTTTTTGGAAAAACTTATGAATAGATCCGGGAAGGAAAGTCAAGCACCCCAAGGGAATTCTAAATTCACCCTCCGCACGCAATTATATTTTAACAAAGGCGGTGCCGTAAATGTCCAGCTTGCGTGTTTTCGCATCCACATTGTCCCCTGTGACCTTCGTTTCGGCGGAAAATTGCCAGGATTACGTACGCGGACCTAAACTGCAAGGGCGGAACCATGGTGACCTTCCTGATATTGAGTTCTAAGGCTATAGCCCACTACCCCACCTTATCCCTTTAAAGATGTAAAACGATACCCTCCATAGTAATAAGCCCAGAAATGTCACGCAGATGCCTGCTTGGACCGGGCTGCATTTGTCCCGGGGGGAGTCGATGCCAGTTTAAAGTTATTCTGCCCATGGTACTGTAATTTGGCCAAAGCAGTGGGGCAGACATACAATCATACGCATTATCCAAAGATTAGCATTGCTACTGCTAGCTTAGTTTTATATCGGATAATAGTGCTGTTTCGGCAGTCAGTTGGGCCGCGGTTACCTAGTCACACTGACCCATATAAGTGCTGTCCAAAGCTGGATTTTCCTTCTCGTAAATGGAGAGCAGGATACCTGCTGGCGCAACAACGCGTTGGCACCCGAATCTCCGCGGAGGTCCAGCGCGTTTGAGGCTACCTCCAGCCAGGCCCAGTCGGTGGCCAAACACTAATCCCGGGGTTACTAATCCCCGGTGCTGCTTGTAATTTGTAATTTGTAATTTTAGGTGAAACCGTCTGGGCCTCTTTTGACGGTACGTCCCACTCCAGTTTATGTCTCTGGTTTTGGCCCTGTGGCCAGAAGCCGGTGAGGTATGATGTGGCTTCCCTGGACTGGTGCCTCTTCCCTGCTGGAGCATTCGGTCGTACTGTAGTCTGTGGATCAGATCTCTGGCTGTACCAAATAGATATTTCCATATCTAAGGCACTAGCGATGCCGTCTTTGAGCCCGGAGTGGTTTATCGGCAGGCCGGCGTATGAAAGGCAGCCGTATTTTGCCGGGTCATGCAGCTAACAGGAATGCTGCCTAGACACAGAGGAAACTTGATGCTGCCCGTTGTTTCAATCTCTGCTGACTAAGGCTGTTCCCTGTAAGTACAGGGAGAGACCAGCACTCTGAAAACCACACTTAACATAAGTTCATCTGTCGCTGTTTGTGCTGACGTGTGTTTTGCTGTGGGATCCCTGGCCCTGCCCCCTGGTTTTAAGAAATGTGGAGTTAACTTTACCTAAGAGGTCAGTAGGACCGGGC
>JAODKN010000048.1:3562890-3585865 GCA_026774425.1 Petrocephalus zakoni | reverse complement strand
CTTCTGATAATGAACTGGAGATGGTGGAATTAGTACAGGATTGTTTTTTTACTCAGTTTGTTAACACCCCTACCAGGTGCTATAAGTGCTATATAAAAACATTAAACTGAAATAAGACTAAAACACACACACACCATTTTTCACATTTTTGTAATGTGAAGCACTCCAACACTTTTGACAAACCATTTTCTCCGCCTCTGTCATATTTCATTTGTTTAATCATACCTGGAAAATACCGCCTCCGCTCTTTCTTCGCCACACCTTTGGCAGCGCAACAAATCGATTATGAAATTCGTTGCCAACGCTTTTAGTGATCGATTTTAATCGATTTAATTGATTCGTTGTTGCAGCTCTAATTTTTTCTTTATGATGTTATACTGCATCACAAATTCACAACACACCCATGTAAAGTGCCTTGGGGCGACTCTGTTGTGAAAAGTGTGTATATATTAAAATTTATTTTTAATATTTATATTTTTTATATTTATTTTGAATTATACATAATAGAATACAAAATTTTAATACAAATATGCAAAATGACTATGGTATAAAAATCTTGGAATCTGATAACACATGGTTTTTTTTTTTTTTAAGGTGATCGAGAAGAATTCTAGTGGATGGTGGTACATCCAGATCGAGGATAAAGAGGGCTGGGCCCCTGTCACATTCATAGACAAGTATAAGAAAACCAGCAGCGCTTCACGACCCAACTTCCTGGCGCCCCTCCCCAACGAAATGGCCCAGATGAAGCTGGAGGACGAGGTCCCTAACTGCCTGGGCTCTGACGACAGCTGGTCCAAACCACTACCCGAGGAGCCATCGACTAACAGCGATTCGGCGGCCCGGCCCAAGCTGAGAGACTGGAAGACAAATGCCGGCAAGAGCAGTGTTTTCTCTGGACCGCTGCCTCCAGCCCCAGCCACTCCCCCGTCCGAGGAGAAACCAGCACTGCCTCCGAGAAGGGAATCCATAAACAAGAGTCTGGAGGTTGATCTTGCGGAGAAACCCAAGATGGATCTGTCCAAAGCTCTCCCCCCTAAGCCCCCTGCACCAGGGGTCATTATGCCCCTGGTCCCCCCAAAGGCAGTTCCTTTCAAACCAGATAAGCCCCCTGAGCCTAAGAAGGAAGATAAGAACAAAGCTTTACACCTCCGGAATGAGATGGGCCTAGAGTGTGGCCATAAGGTGTCCGCCAAGGAAGTCAAAAAGTTCAACCTTAAGCCTGTTCCCAAACCGCCAAAGCCCAAGCCCGAGTCGCCAGAGGAGAAGCCTGAAGCCGCCCCGAGTCCAGCGGCCCTCGTGAAGCCAAAACCAGTTCTCAGGCCCAAGCCAATCCCAATGGCTAAGCCGGACGTGCCCCAAGAGAGCAAAGTGGATATCAGCAATCTGCGGAGTAAGCTGCGGCCACCAAAGCCAACGGAAGCAGGGGCGAGCTCTGAGGGCACCCAGCAGGATGGCCTGGTCAACAGCAGCAGCTCGGCGAAGCAAGAGAATGGCCATGGACAAGATGCCGCGGAAGTTGTAAAAGTCGTCTTGCCCTCCCAGAACGAACCACCACAGAGGCCTTCGGTAGCACCTAGGAGACCACCTCCTCCAAAAAAGACTGCCAGCCCTTCCAGTCCCACAGAAACCAAATCCTCAGTGAAAGACTTTACCGAACCCAAGTCTGTTGCCCCACAGAGCAGGCCTCCTCCCCCTAAACCGAAGACTTCCGCTGTACTGGCGCCGAAGGACAAGGACAAAGATGAATCCAAATCAAAAACGGCTCCAAAGCAATTCAACAAGATGGAGAAACCGGAGCCGCCAAAAGAGAAACTCCCTCCACTCGTAAAAGATGCATCCAAAGAGGAGCTGTTCATTGCCGTTGCAGATTTTGAGGGCGACGAGCAGACCCCGGGATTTAAGGAAGGAACATTGTTTGAAGTTCTGGAAAAGAACACTAGTGGCTGGTGGTTCTGTAAAAACATAAGTGGCGGTCTCATGAAAGAGGGCTGGATCCCCTCCAATTACCTGGCCAAGAAACCATAGATTTCTATCAGGAGGCCATGTTGTTTTTTTTTTTAACCGATATATTTAAAGTGCTTTTTATTTATAGCTGGTACCTTAATAGTAGCATTTCAATACATTCCATTCATTTCAAGTCCAAGCAAATTAACAATGAAGGATCAACCATCTGAAACAGGCTTCACGGGACCTGTTGTTTTCTTTAATAGTATTATGCAACACTAAAGAGGATTAGCTACTAAGAAAACGATGCACTGTTTCATATGAGGGGCAGAAAGTCCCCCCGTTTTTGCTCATGCTGTACACCTTTTGAGCCATATATTACCCACGCCTATAATATTGTTTTTATATGTATCAAAAAAAGCTACGGTAATTAAGCAAGATATGTACGTCTCTCCTGCCCTGCCATTTTTCTTATTACGGTATCAAAGCGCTCAAAGCTTTATATGTGCAGGATTACTATATTGGTCCTCGGACACACAGTACTTATGAAGGAAGATCGGATTCAGAGCTGGTGATGGGATGGAATCGGACCGTCAGATGGAAGAGTACAGTACTGCCGAGGAAGACCCAAATCAGGCTGTGGATTTAGATGCCTGAGCAAAAGCTGCCTGCTTAGGATCCTTTAAATCCACAGGTGCCATTTCTTCTGTATTAGTGTAGTATCGATGTGCTAATATTAATGTAGTTAAATTTTTTTAATGTATTAACTTTTTGGCTTCAGCTTTTTTTTTTATATACATACCAATTTGTTGCGGCTCACATCCAAGAGTAAGGTGCACTTTTTCTTAAAAAAAAATAAAAAAATAAATCATTGTCAGCAGTTCAGGTATTTGCACTGTGGCTTTTTATTTTTTAATTTTATAATGTAATTTTTTTTGTTTTTGGTAAAGTATTTCAAGATGAAATGTGAAGTGCGCTTGTAAAAGTGCACTGTGTGCAACTGACACCTACACAAGACTAAGAAGCCACACCTCAGTGTTTACAGGAAGTTGCAGGCAGTATTGGAAATATGAGAGCAAAATTTCTCTCAAACTTGCCATTGATAATGTATTCTCCCAACTTCCTCTTCCTGGTTCACTTATGACATCATCATGAGGCATCATGACATCATAATGGGAGTGACTCTTTCCCCCTCATATATACACTTTTCATATGCCTTAATTTCTTTATATCAAACCATTCTGAGGTGAGTGAAAGAGTTAATAATAAAAATCATTTGCGTACACTGAATCTCAAAAAGGTGCTTTTTTTATAATAAAGGCATGCTTGACTGGTTTCAGGCGTGCAATTAGCGACTTTTTAATAAAGCAATGTTAGTCTTTTTTTTCTCCTTTACCTCGTTGTGCCATATGTAATGAGGGCTTTCATGGGAAGTTGTTAAAGCTGTTAAACTTGGACTGGAGGAGTAAGGCACTGACAGGCCTGACCAGACCGTAGGTTTACGCATCTTTGTGAAAATGACTGACAAGGCTGGGAAACCGCGAGGACCCCTGAAGGCTTTGTGGCTCCTGGTTGCTAAGAAACCATTGCTTATTGCTATCCTTCATCATCCTGTTATCATTCTTGCCAGACAAATCCATTGTGTATCCATGTTCACTGGGCTTAAAAATCTATGCAATTTCATTGGTTGTTATTTTTTAACACGCTAGCAGTGCAAATGAAATGGCGTGATTGATGCTACGTGAATCTGTAATTTGGATTTGACACGTGCAGCAAAGTCCAAAATTGGAGGGGAAAAACCGCCATCCCGAACTTTTCACTCTGAAAAATGATGCTTCTTTATCTGTTGTATACAGTCAGAATGCACATCGTGGGAGTACCTTCTGCAATATTGTATGCTGGACATCTTTTTTTATTTCCCTATATGTCATAGTACTGTAATTGGCTGTTGTTTTTTTAAGTTGTAGAGTAAGAAATTTCACACTTCACTAACTTCGGATAATTTTTTTTCTTTTATATTGTGTTAATAAACATTAAAAAGCTCGAGGCTCTTTCGGCTTGTGTTTAGTTCATCCACTAGGAATATAATTGTATTAGCGGTTTAGCTAATGCTGTCATAAAACATGTAAATGATGCTTTTCACTACAAAGAAATTATCGTAACAGAAGGCAGATAAAGTAACAGTCTCTAGATGAGGTGTAACCTCCACTTGAAAGGGCTATAATTCCGTGTTATTCCTTGTTTTAGGAAACTACTGCAAAATAACTATTTAGCTTCCATACGTAATAAAATTTACTGTTTTCATGGTTTATTTCCTGGCATGTACATGAAGGTTAGTCAGTAGTCTTCATGTGATGTCTGGTGAAAATTTAGCCCTGAAATAGATCAGACCTTTGCCTTTTCGGCCAGTTTTATCCCAGCATTTTGATTAATTAGCATTAAAGTAGCGCTGCTGAAATTTTGATCGCAGGGGTAGCTCCAGTGCCGTAAGATTAAATTGAATTTCCAGAATAATTTCCATTATGCTATGTAGCGAGGTATGAAGCTTGCTAGCTCAGATCTAGACCACTTCATAATATGCTTTATTTCCTCCCAAATTCTCATGGGAATCTGAGGAACCTGAAGGGGAGGACACCCCGTTTCAGGGTTTTAGCTGGCTAACAGTACATCACAAATTCACATTCCGGCTGTTCATGAGTCGTCTTCTCGAATTGTAGAAGATTGAAATTTATATCTCCTCAATGATTTTTTTGGAAATGGGTCTTTAAATGAACACAACAAACTTTCCGACCAGCTGGAAATTTGTTTTTACTCAGCATGAATATTTTACTCAAATTCCTTAGAATAATTACCAGACCTTACACTTTCGGCCAAATGCCTGTCAAACTAATAACGGAGCAGTTCATTTGCTCATTAGACTCTGGAATCACTTGAGTGCATAATGTTGTATAAAGGACATGATCACACTGGAGACAACTATGCTTAAAAAATAAAATATATTACTGATCAGAGTGCAATAACTGAACACTTTCAAGCCTAACAGAGTATCCAGAGATCCGGTGGAAAGCAGTATGGATTATAAAGGGATTCAATTTACCCCTTATATAAGGTATTGTCTGACTCACTGGTAGTCATCTCGGGAGTATACTCTGGGCCATAGACACTATCAGCTGCCAGGACCTAATGAAACTTCATTTTACTTCCAAAAAATAAAAAGTACACACATACTCTTGAGATCAAGTAACTGAAAGAATTTTAATATATTACTGAAAAAGCATCATATTGCACTTCTGTTATTTGGCAGTGCAATTGTACAATAAAATATCAAACTTAAAATAAAAATACACAAATCAATTGTGCATATAAATCCTAAATGTCCTTCAAATAAACTTTATTTCTATTTAAATACCCTACATCATATTTAACAGTATCACACCTTGGCTCCTGTGGGTAGGTTTACGATGCCAATCCACCCATCCAGTGTTCAAAGTCCCAGTTACAGTAAGATCCCCATTACATGGTAGATAATATATTTTATCGAGCATTGTCGAGTATTATTATAAACATATAAACATATTTATTCCTTAATCATCATTGGGGGGGGGGGGGTCGGGTGAGACATTCCTGTAGCTACGCGTACATTTTCACTTCAACACAAACTACGGTGAAATTAAACTTGCTTCAGCGTCAGTGTGCAGGCTTGTAGCTGGAGAAAGCAACACTACAGTTAATTAACAAGCATACAAAGCAGAATTACTTTAACTCCTAGACGTGTAACTGACAACTCCATCGTTAATAATTGCAGTGCTAAAATTTTAAACAAAGAAATCAAACATTTTTACTGTGCATGTTTCGGGAAAATGCGCAGATACGGATTAGGTGACTTTGGACATGTAAACAAAGCTCTCTATGAAAAAAAAAGTTCCTTCCATGGATAGATTATAGATTTTTTTTTTTTTGCATTACAATATTTGGCAATGACCCTCCCATCAGACTTTCAAACTAAGGCACTTAATAGAAAAAGATTTACAGTGATGCACTCAGGGGAGTTTTTAAAAGAAAAGGTAAATGGGATAAAGCTTTCAAGAGGCCCCCTTTCAAGCCATCCAGAGGTCCCCAGCTCTTTATGGGAAAACTCAGCCTTGAGGAAGATTTTCCCCATTTTGGTCCCTGTATCACACACCCTACATCCGATCACATCCCGCAGCGTCCTCCGTGAGCTGGTCTGAGTGACTGGACTGCTACATAAGATGAAATCGTAATACATAAATTATAAATATGCTCCTCTGGTGATGAAGATTGTCACGTACGTTTCAGGACTCGAGGTCAAAAAGGCTGAACAGCGCAAGACTGACATGGATTAAAAAAATAAAAATTAAAAAACTTACTCCTAAGCAGTGTCAAAAGAGTCCAAGCACTGCAAAGTATAAAAAAAAAAAAACCTAAAACTTCGAAAACCTGATATTTTCCAGGTGAAAGATACAGAGAGTCACTTGTTAAAGCTAAATTAAAAATAAACTTAACAGACATGTATAAATATAAAATCTCCTTAAAAGGGAATCATTGGTTTTCAGCCAATGATGGCGTGGCTGTCCGTGATTTTGGAACAATGGTCCTGAGGGTGATAACAAACCACTCCTGGCCTGTTATGTGTTAGAGCACTCTGAGTACGGCAAGAACTTGGTGAGTTTGGTGGGCAAGCTGGGGTTCTCCTGTTCCTCGCTCGTCTTAAAGAAGAGCTCCTGTTCCCTCTTCTTCCTGTTCAGCTCCTCCTCCAGCTCCTGTAGGCAAATACAGGCCAGAAATGAGTATAAGCTAGACATCATTCAGTCCACCCTCACCACACGGCTACCCAAATGAAGAGCAAATTCCCAGAACCAAAATGAGACAAATCCGACAACGAACTAAGAAGTCAGCCTATGTTCCAGTATTGTGAACCAAAACTCACTTGATCCTCTTGTAATCCAACAAGGAACTTTCATTAAATATTCAAAACTACACAACAGTCTAGGTAAATTCTCAAAATCGTATCCCGTGGACTGAACAAGTTCTGGGAATTTGCTTCTGATGGCCACTTGCAAAAAGTACAGCAACACTTTACTCATTCCTGTGGGATCTGATTGGCTGTACGTCTGCCAATCAGAGGTGGAGTAGCTGGGTCCTAACATAAGACGCAAGTAGTAAGAATGATGCTAGGATAGTGTGTGTAGTCAATAGACCTGTGTGTCAGAATTGCATGGGCATGGAGGAGATGAGAAGGGCACTCAGCCCGTGAACAGCACCTTCTTCCTGGGCTTGAGTTGTTCCTTCCATTCCCTCAACTGCTGGTTATGCTCGTCCTCAAAGGCCTTCAGCTTCATCGTCTCGTTCTCAATCAGCAGGTGGCACTTCTCGTTCTGGAGGAACCCACAGGGGAAAACTTATACAGTCGTAGAAAAATTGGTGAATGCAATGAAAAAAATAAAAACTAAAAATGCCTTGTACTTTTGTACTTATGGTTAAGGTTAGGTCTGAGTAGGGGGTTAAGGCCATCACTGTTGGATAGAAACGTGAGCGTGTGCATGTGTGCGTGAGCAGATGCCCACCTGGAGCTGCTGTAGCTCCCTCATGTTGTCCTCACACTCTCCGACCATCTCGCGCATCTGGTTCTCATGCTTCTGCTGTTGGTGGAGCTTCTCTGCCTTCTGCCGCTTATCCTCCTGCTGGGCAAACTGGGAGGCCAGGCAACACAAGGGAAGGGGGGGGGGGGGTCACAGGACTGGAGGAGGACCTACCCCTTTCAGAAGCTACCTGCTCACGCACACATTCTCAGATCCAACCCAGCATGCATTACTGCAATACTGACATTTTCCAAGAGAATGGGTGAGCATGTCTGTCAGTATACAGACAAGACAAAGTATTCTGGATAACAATACTCATTTCTACCAAGACAGTGGCATTCACCTGCTTGATCTTCTCGCGGTCTTCGGCTGCGTTGCCGCTGTGGGCGATGCGCAGGCTCTTCTTATACATGGTCATGCGAGTCTTGCCTTCGCTCCTCTGAATCTTTGGCAGCCGGGCCTTCTCCTGCTGCTGCCGGGCCTTCAGGCGCTCCACCATACGCTGGTTGTAGCACTGCATCTGCTCCAGCTCCTGCAGGGGGGCACGCAAAAGGGACCATTAGGAAGTTGGCCCCGTGGACAAAATGGCATCACGCCAACAAAACAGAGGGGCCATCCTTATTAGCCAATTATGTGTTTTAAACTGATGAGTGACAGGAGAGTGGGCACTCCAGGGACCAATCAACTTGGGCCAGTATCCCTGTGGCTCCGCCCCTATACAGACCCATTTAATGTAAAGAGGAACACGATGCTGGGTATGTAAAGAGTGACACCCTGGGACATACCTTCTCATGCTTCTTGAGTAACTGGTGCCTCTGGAGGAAGTACTGGTCTTTGAGCTGCTGCTTAATCAGCTGGTACCTCTCCTGCAGGTTCATTTCCTCCATTTCCCAGAGGATTCCTTCCTTATCTGGGGTGGGTACAGTACAATGTCAGTATCATGGCTTTAAGATGGGGTGGGGGGTATGTCAGAGCATTCCGACCGGGTCTGGTTCCGTGGCCGGCCTCACCTCGGATGAGATTCTGCTTCTTGTCAAGACACTGTCGCTCCGTCTCACAAATCTCCAGCTTGTTCTCGGCGATGATCCTTCTCAGCGTGGTATCCAGGAAGTTCCTCTGGGTGGAAAGGAACTTCTCCTCCTGGAAAATGGGGGGACCGAGCTTTGGATCAGACCAGTGGGGAAGCGGCACAAAATACCACTACTGTATGTGGACACAAAAGACACAACGGGAAGCTAATGCTAATATATGGAGCTGGAAGGAGATGCCCTAAAAGAACAATGGTTACACCTACTCTGGCGTTTCTCAACCCAGTCCTCGAGGGACGCTCAGATTTGTACTCCCTACCGGATGTACCAGGCATTCAGCAGTTCAGTATTCCTGATTGCTTTATAGTTAGGCTCAGGTATGCTGAGAGGTGGGGCAAAAATGTGGACTGCCTGGGGGTCCTCTGAGGGCTGCGCAGAGAAACGCCCCCTAGGGATCTTGGACCCCAACGGCTTTCGTTGCTGGATACCTCTGTCTCCTTCATCTGCTGGAAATCAGCCATCCGCTGTTTCATGCCTTCCTTTCGCTGGTTTCTAGGCAGTTTCTCCACTTCATGCTTGACCTACAGAAATATAAATTATCAAGGCAAGTTGGATCCCAACCCACATTTCATTCACACGGCCATTAACATGAGAAGATCACTGTCACTGCCAATTCTCGCAAGCACACCTCCTTCTTCTTTTGCTTGAGCTGCTCTTGGAACCTGTTCAGCTCTTTATCCTGCTCAGCACGGATGCGCTTGGTCTCGTCCCGCAGACGCACAGTGTGGTCCGACTCCATCTTCTCGATAGTCTGCTTCTGGTGTCTCTCTAGGTTTTCTAGCTCTGTGTCGTAGAACTTTTTCCTGGCCTGAAGGAGGGAGCAGTTCAGTGCATTTATCACTTCCATGTTCACTCATCTAAACCCCTTCCACCTAGTTAGTGTATTGGTAGCTGAAACCAAGCAGCGACTGGTTCAGGTTCTGAAGCTCACCTTCCTGATGTTCAATAACCTGCTGCAAGGCAATATCCCCTCCCTATACGTGAACCGCAAGATAATTTTGTGTGAGCTAAATCTCACAAGGTCCCAGAGCGTCACCTTCAGGCAAGGTCGGATGGCAGCGTGGCTCAGCTAAGAGATCTCTGAATCAACATGCGAAATGGTTAAGGACGCAACCATGTAATTGAAAGGTTGCCAGCTCGAGTCCATGCCCCGCAAGTACCGCAGAGGTACCCTGGGCAAGGTAACGTCCCCAAGCACTGCTCACTGCACATGGGTTAAATGCAGACGACACATTTCGTTGTTATGCACTGTGTGATTAATCACCTTCACTTCAATGTGACTTTATTGGAATAAATGGGGTACCAAAAAATATCAATTTTGGAAGATGGATGCCATCCTAGCTAAGATGGGCGAGGGGGGGGGTTCCCCAAGATTCTCCTGAGAAATGAGTACTGGGAGTTCAAGGGAAGGGGCAAACCTGGCTGACAGGGAACATGAAACTGCAAACAAGGCAAAGGGATATCCAGTAATTTATGCTATCTGCTAACAATCCTAACCACACTTCAAAAAGGACACGGAAACCCAGTCTAGTGCCATCCTCTCCTGTCAAGGCATCAATCTCCATAAATTCCCATCTCAGGAGGGTTACTGACAAACCATCAGTTCCGTAATATAATATAAATGCTGAGATGGATAGAACTCAGTGACAAAGAATGAAACTTTTGGTTCCCAAAATCTCTTGTTACCTCCTGAAGCAATCACATATAAATGGACACAGAGGTCACATAATATGTGAAGAGACTGTCTGGGGTTGACTGGTGGTGGCTGGTACAGTGGACTTCAGAATGAGGCAGTTTTGTATTACCAATCTGTAATACCAAACTGTACCAGTAGGGGGCGAGCATGAAGGATTTTTCTATGTGGAGAAGTGCTGTGTGATACAGCGGAGGTGTGAGGCAGGAAGGGGCAGGGGGGGGAGCTCACATGCATCTCCTGGTCGAAGCGGCGCTGCATCTGCTCTCGCTGCGCTTGCAGCTTGGTGTTCAGCTGGGCCAGGGCACGCTGCTCCTCCTTCTGCAGGAGACGTAGCTCTCGCAGCTCCTGACGCCTGAGGACAAACGCATGCGTGTTAAAAACCAAACAAACACACCAAATTTTAGAAAGTAGGAACTTCAGACATTCTTCCCATCCAAGAAGCATATGGTTTGTGGGAAAGCCACACCTCTTTAATCACATACTAGACATTATGATATGTATGAGCAATTGCCAGCTGCTGACGCTGCTCCTTAAGAGTGACACTGGATGTAGTAACCAGCCATCACCATGAGATGGCAGCAGACTAAAACTATTGGCATCTGAGCTCCGACATCCAAAACATTCAACACCTTAGAAACTAGTAGGCCAAAGACAGCCCATCTATGCATGATGAACACAGATGTGTAGTGATACCTTGCCAGGAATTCTCTTATCTGGTATTGCATCATGAGAACCTCATAAGAAGTGCCACTAACATCTGAAGTACGACTCAACATGAACTCTCCTGCCATTTCCATTTCGTTTACAGGATGCCCCCCCCCCCCACTCACCTGAGAAATCGCATCTCCTCATCTTTCTTTTCGTCGTCGCCAATGATCTTAGACGTGGTCACGCTGACCTCCACGCCGTCGATTAAGAACTTCCGGGTGCGTTTCAGAGTCTTGCTGGAGAATCCGTTCTGGAGGGAATCAGAGCAGTGGTGAAATCTGGTACTGGGGGAGCCTACTGGACCAGGGTGTGGACCAACAAAGCAAGTCTCCCACGAACAGGCCAAGTGTTGAATCAGACCCAACCAGTTCCTTCTCCCATGATAATTCTATTCATATCTATACCCCTGTGAGTCATATGGAGAACTCCACTCCAGAAGAACCAGGCCTTACTCACCGCTTGTGTCACTAATACTAGAATTATTTACCAAGATTCACAGCTATATGCAGGGCAATTTTAAGAGACACTATAAAATAAGACAAGTGGAAAACGAAGTGCTAATAAAGTCAGAGGCAGCTGAATAAACAGACATGCCAGCAAATATTTCCTATGGGCTAATATCCCGCATTCTAGGGATACTGTGCACCTATTCTCACAGAGATGCCGCTGGCAGGCAACGCGTCGGTGCCCATACAAAAGTGAACAAGTGTGTAAACACTCGCCGTGTACTCAGATCCCAGGGGCCTCACTTTTCTGCTGAGCTACTTCATGGGGCGAACAGCTCCATGTAGCTGACTCGCGAAAAAGGAACGGAAGCTCAATTTGCCATTTGTACGAGTACAGGGTACAGGTACATACAAAAGCGTTTTTTTTGCATATCCCAGCATGCACTTCTTTATACATACCTCAATACACATATATAGAGGTGAGTTAGAAGCTTGGAGTCTGGATAATTTTTTTGTGGGTGGGGGGGCAGATTAAGAATCTTGCTTATGGACACAGTAGAGATATAGCTACCCTGCTGAGCACGGGGTTAGAACCAACAACCATCTGAGAAAGAGGCCAAACGCACCGAGCGACACATGGCCCTCAGACACCCCTGCCCCCTAAACCCACCCGTTTTGAGTAATGCATAACACATTGTACTCCTGCGCACTGAACCCTAATTAACTATGCGAGTTTGACATGATTGAGCGAACCGCTGAATAATCTGCTCTAGATTTTTAAACAAATGAAAGAATTTAGCTGCACACTGTGACTGGAATGTCAAAGAAGGCAGTCCATAACTGACTAGAAACAGTCAATCACAATGGCAGTATAGAAAACTAACAACAATGAAAAATAGAGGTCAAGAGAAAAGATCTACTGGCCCAGATGAATGGACATTGTATTATCTTAGAGAGGGCGTTGACACTTTGAAAACGACACAACCAACCTCAGTATTTAAAGGCTCTTATGGAAGGAATGATCCACACATTACAGAGTATGTACTATGAGCAATTTCACAACACTGCATTTCCTGTTCTGGACGGAACGTCAAGCACGGCTTGTTTCTTGAGTACTGCTGCATGACTACTGAAAACAGAAATGAAATCCTCACTTTTTTCCCCCCTCCCCATGAAAGCTGAAGACAGGGTTTCCTTTGTGAGATGTTTCCACCCAACTCGAGCTTTAGTGCGCGTCTATTCCTGGTCTCCTCGCCAGTGCCCAAGCCCATTTACCCTTTCTCCCTCCTCAAGTTCCCTCAACAAGGTCCTTTTTGAGGGAGCTGGCTCAGAATGAAGGAAGGGCTGGCAAATACTGTAGCCTCAAAGGGCAGGGCCAGGATGTTTACCAGCCCCTCCCAGGGGGCACCCACACACCAACCAAAGCCCCTGGGGCAAGGTGCCTTAAGACGACATACTCCATAGAGCCCTCACCTTGACAGAAATGGAGCCGCTGTCCTTGTTAACGGAAATGTCTCCTGACAGGTTGAGGCTCATGTCCATATTCTCGCACAGGCTACCCGTGTCCGAGTAGCGCTTGGAGCCGCGACTACTGGTCCGCGTGCGCCCGTTTTCCAAGCGCTCTAGGAGCCCACCCCCCAGCGAGTTCCGGGCGGGCTCGGGACAGGGCCGTAGCTCGCAGGGCTGAGGCTGGTCCAGAGGGCCCTCTGTATCAAGCAACTTTTTCTTGCTTTTTGTGGGGGGCAATGGTGAGGGTGCCAGCTCCGCTTCGGGGAGTACCAGCGACTTGCCCTCCTCGGACGTCGGGGTGCTCTTTCCATCCTCGATCCCCGAGTCAGAGCTGGAGGTCTTCACCGAGGAGTCACTCTCAGGTTTGTCGGGGTCTCCGATCCCAATCTCCTCATCTGGGAGGCCATCGCTGAGCCTGTTCGGCAAGTCACCCAGGTCTGGTGCCTTTGGCTCCTCCACTGGCGGCCTGATGGGCACACCAGTGGTGTGGTCACCCTCCAGACTGGTTTGACTGGTTTCTGAAGGATCTTTGCAAGGAGCCTGGACAGAACAACAAGCAGTTGTTGACACAAAGCGCACAACCATATCAGCCTTCAACTAATTGGCATATCTTTAGCAGATTAATACTAAAGTGTGAAATAATAGAAACTAATCCTGCAGACATACTGAATAAAACTACTTATGCCATTACATGTGGTCCCCTCAATCGGTGGATGGAATGTAGCCCTGCTACTCTAAATCAGCCTCGCCTTGTCACACTTTGGATAAACACACTGAACTCATCTTCAGGAAAGTCATGGAACAAACAAACAAACAATGGCCTCCCGCCACAAAACGTTTCCTCCTCACGTCGGCTGCTTTGGTGTCCCGTGATGGACCTTGTGCCCCGGGCGGGGCGGGTAGGGGACTAATGCCTTAGGCACGTGGCCAGCCGGCTGGCTTTTTTGTTCGCTCTGTTAGCCAGGCCGGGTCCAAATATCGTGTCAGCTGCCTGGCGTTTTTTTTTTGGGGGTTGGGGGGTGGAAATAAAATCTGCTCAACTTTCAACGTGTCAGCAGTCAGGCTGGAATGGTAGACTGCTGTCTGACATGGCTAAACCAGATTGATGTGGAAACGAGTTAAAGGCAACCAACCCTTACTGAACGTGTCGATTCAGCCCCGGGGAACATTCGAGAGAGTACCTGGTACCAATAGTCTAGAAATAGCCAACAAGTGTCTTCAAAGTGTTGCCTTCTAATATTGACCATTGTTGCCCCTTAGACCACTTGAGGTTTCCGGTACATTTTGGGAACGGTTGTCAGCTACTTGTATATTACAAGACCTATTAGACTTTTACAGCAGATGCTTTTGTCCGAAACGACACATAAGTAAGAAATCAGGTTTGAGGACTTTGCTCAAGGGCCCCAGCGGTAACATCTACAAGTCATGGGATTTGAACTGCTGACCTTTGGCGTGTAATGATTCTGGTAACTGTAACAGTGAAATAATTACACGTAGTACAATAAGCATGTTCTACATGTCGAGGGTGTGAACACATGGCACACGTGAGTCTGCCTTACAGTAGCGTGTGTACGCACCCGCATGGGTTCAGAGAGGAAGTGGCGGCCAAATCACCTGACCAAAAACTATGACGCCAAACTTCATCGATTGGTTGATTTTAGAGGAGGAGGCAGAGTGCAATTAATAAAAATACATTTATGGAGCTCTGAAGAACACTAGCACATAAATCAGTTGGGTGTGTTGTTAGTAGGGTGGATCCCACAAGGACCGATGAAGGACTGGGAAATACAGAACGGCTAACTGAGGGAGTGATAGAGAGCCAAGGAGACAAAGGAGGAGTGAGGAGCAGAGGTGAGCGGAGCCGCTACTCACAGGCGTGACCTCCGCCGAATTCTCATCCTCGGCTTCCTCCCCGTCGTCTTCGATCTCCTCCATGACCTCCGCCTTTGCCTCGGCGACCAGCTCACGCAAGGGCCGGTTGGTCTTCACTGCAGACACGAAAGGGTGCTGGGAAAAAGAGGGTTAACATCAGTACCAAATTGGGATCCCTGGGGCACCAGCAGGAAAGTGGCGGACACCATCACTGGAGGAAAACCGCCGGCAGCAACAAATGAATATTTATGCCGACATACTGGTAGCTACTGTAGAAAGGGAAACTCGCACATGCTGGTCATAGAAAGCATACGAGTGCTAGCGCATTGTGGACAGGTAATACAGGGCCCATGCATTATTCAGGAGATGTGCACTGCTGGCAGCCTGACTGCTCCCAGCTGGCATGCGTGACCCTCCTGAAAGTGGATCGAGCGTACAGAGAACAGACTTCTAGCGCATCGGCGCGGAAAACACCGACGAGGCCTTTCACTTCTCCGGTGACTGCAGTTAATTAATTGAATAATAAAAAAAAATGCACTTAAATCAACAAACTGAACCAATCGAACGATGGATAACTCAGTTAGCATCAAGATACAATATCAGAAGACTTGAGGCGCTAGCTTAAGGTTAATAAACTGTGTATAAGTGTCATTAAACTGCGCAGCCTGTCCGACTAGGTGGCCCAGCGTGAAACTTTGGCTTTGAGCGCTAATTTCTATAGCCTGTCCCAGGTTCTCGTTTACCCACTCCAGTTTGCTACAGGAAATCCCACCAGACTCACCATATTCTCATACCTTCCCCTTCCACGTTAAAGCAAAAACTGCTGTCATGGCAGAATATTTAACACACTCCCCAACCTCTCCCAAATGCCTCTGCACCATCTAGACCAGGGGTGTCAAACTCCAGTCCTGGAGGGCCAGAGCCCTGCACATTTTTGAGTTTTCCCTCATTTAACACACCTGATTGCAACTGCTTGCAGCTACTTGTGCTAATTACCACACAGCTCTACAGCTTGGTCATTGGCCGTCGGTGGTGGAACCGGGAAACTACACAGGGCACCGGCCCTCCAGGACTGGAGTGTGACACCCCTGTTCTAGACAGACCTCTGGCTCCACCCCCCAGTTTGAGTCTGACTCCCAGGTATAGGCACCTATGTAGCACCAGATGCAGAAAGATCCAGAAGGATCATGCCCTTTTAGATAATGACTAAGGAAGGTGGGGTTTTTATTAAGCAGATAAATCTGTCTATTTGTGTAAAAAGGAAGGAAAGTTAAAAAAAGTCATAAATAACATCCCCCTACCTGAAGCAGTTGGGCTGCAGTTGGCCGACTCTCCGGGTTCTTATCTAAAGTCTTTCTCAGGAAATCCTTAAAATCCTGTGACCTTTAAAAACACAATCGCTGGCACATTAATCCAAGTGGAAAAGCGGCATTTTCTCTAGATAAGTCGGCCATTATATCCTGCACAGATTTTAGCATCCAAGGCTAAGAACAAGTACTTCAATGGAAACGACAGAAATGACACCATTTTCCCCCACAAAGATGGTTAAGCTTGCCCAGCTGTGGTCATCCACACATTTCTGTGGCCGTCTAGGTTGTCCACATGTGTTCAGGGTGTCAATTTTCTGTCGCTGAGATTCTATGGTGGCCCCAACATCTCCAACCCAAAGCTTCTATGGTTGTCTTTGCTCTCCGTCCATGTGTTCGCCTGGTTGTTTGGGTCCCCGTGCGGCCACACTCACCATTTGGTCGGCTGCTCTAGCGTGGGCGGCTCAGACTTGGCAATCTTCAGCAGGACCCTCATGGGGTTGAGCTCGTGATGTGGTGGCTCGATCTGTGCCAGCTCGATCAGCGTGATGCCCAGCGACCAGATGTCTGCCTTGTAGTCATACGGGGAGTCCTTCATCGTCTCGCACATCACCACCTCGGGTGCCATCCTGCACATGTGCACACAGAAATGGCGAAACTTAGGACCCCGAGGAGTGGAGGTTTTTGAGGGGGCCATGGTCATCAGACCCTCACTCAGAGGCTCTGGTTTTACACCTCACCTTCAGTTACGCTTCTGATGTACTGACAATGTGACATCACAATGTGCATTCTTTTCTGTAAATAACCTTTACAATGCCTACAATGTATTTTGCAGATGCTAAATGCTTTATCCATTTATTTAGCAGAGGCTAAGCCTTTATCCATGCGCTTGGTTAGTGTTATGGTAATATGGGAAGCCATTCTATATTGTATATAATGTTATATATTTTACCCGAAAGATTAATTTTGCTTTTAAAAATTCCTTCATAATACAGCATACCGTAGTATAACGTCTGGACCGTCTGTTGGCATGAAAAATTAGACACCTCCTTTGCAAAAGCGGGATCAGACAGTCCCTGGAGTAATTCGGATTTAATAGCTTTGCTCAAGGGCCCAGCAGTTAAGTCATATGACCAATCCAGGAATTTGAACCGACAAACTCTCCAATCACAAGTACAGCATCCTAACCTGCTGAGCCACACGCCAACCACTTTAAACCAACCTATGAGTCTTTCAGACTTAAATCCTAGTCAACACTGTATATGGGCAATGAGCACTTTCTAATTCTGAGTAAAGACTTGACTGTGAGCAATAACAGGTATATCTTGGTCATCAGCATCAAACAGTGCATCAGTTCAGGGCCTCGCTAATCAGGTGAAAGAGTACAAAGTTAAATGTATGTTTCAGGAAAAAATCCATTTAGAGCTATAAATGCACTTATAAAAAACTTGAAAATCGTCTGTCAAGAGGTGCAATCTATTATAAATCAAAGTACATTCACATGTGAAAAACACACACTAAACAAATAATGCTATTTTAACAGGGGGTTTTGGACATTTAAGAAGGGGAATGTCTGTCTCCCACTCTGACAGACAAACAAGCGTTTTGTAATGCAAATTAATTTTATTTTATTACGTAGAGTTGCATGCTCCTTTCCCTTGGTGGCAAAATATAATTTTGCAGAAGAATAGCTTAACATTAAGTCAGGAAGCTGCTAGCCAATGATTAAATCAGCACTGCGATCGGAGAGAGGGAAAGGAGGGGGAAAAAAAAACCCACTTTGCAACATCAGGGCACAACGTCCAACAACATGCCACAGATGACTGGGCTAAGAGATGATAGAAGCACTCAATCGAGTCATAAAGATGAGCCTGTCTGATCTGACAGACAGTAAGTAATGGCACAGAGCCACCAACACGTAATGTGACGCGGGAGGCCGGAAACCACTGCCTAAGGGCCCCCGAGAAATGCGCTTAATGACAGACGATGTAGATGTGTTGGCAAACAAAGGAAGCTGTATGTCTTTACGTTCAAATATTCAAAATATTTCACTCACCAGTACGGAGTTCCGATGAACGAATCTCTTCTTTGAAGGGTTTTGGTATTTTTCGCTGACACCCCAAAGTCAGCTATAAGGAGAAAAATAGTCAACATTTAAGGAATAGTACAATTCTCTGTAGTGTATGAAGGGACTGCAATATAATTTACAAGGAATTATTAAATTTGCAGAGAAATAACATCTTGTTAAAACTGTCAGGGTATTAGGAATATGTTGGTTGAAGCAAATGAGCTTTATCTCTTCTGGAATCTTTACATGGGGTGCCTGCAGTAACTTCCTCAGCATACACCTTGCACCACATTACCCATGTATGCTCTCCATCTGTTGCACCTTTGGGGTACCAGCACTTGCTGAGAGGATGCTGGACCGGATGAAATGACATGTCATGGTAGCCATAGGGGCATAGCACACAAATGTTTGTGTACTTGTCCTTATATGGTGAGGCGACAATAAAGAACTTTGAATCTTGACAGCGGATTGGACAAGTTCATGCACATGTATCCTTATATGGTGAGATGGCATCAGTAAGGTACACGACGTCGGCATCCACAGGTAGGTTTGGATGGCATCACCAGTTATTTTGGGCTGGAGCAGTACAAAAACCAGAGAGCCGGGCATGACCAGGAAGCCTGGCTAACATCGCTAGCTGAAAGTGGAGACTTTGAGCGGCCTTTAAAAAAAAATAATAAATAAAATTGCCACTAGGATTAAACGGAGGGCCTGAAAGAATGGCTTTCTTCCCATGACTCAAATCCCAGCCCCTACCTCCCACCCGGCCTGACATTTTGGAGAGCTATTATGGGACACACAATGCTGCCGTGTTCAGGAGGTGGAGGCTCAGGCAAGGCCCGAGCGGGGAGCTCCATCCGGGGTGCTCGGAGCAGCTGAGGAATGTGGCGAGGACCGGGGGGGGGGGGGCATCTAGTCAGATGCCGTAAATCAGGCCGACAAGAGATCATAGCGAGGCCGAGCTCGAGAAAGTCCCCACACATGTTGCTTGGACACCCTCCCCCCCCCACCCCTGCGTTTCTTTCCCCCGTGTTTCCCATTTGTGGGGCAGTAATCGATTATTGCTCGAAGAGAACTTAAGTGTCTAAGCAAGATGAACGGGCCTTTACAGGGGAGGACAATTTCTCATAGGTGTGATTACAAAGTACAGAGGTACAGAGACTGTACTCCACCCACCCAGTTTGATGTCCCCCTCCAGGGTGAGCAGGATGTTGCCGGCCTTCAGGTCTCGGTGGATGATCTTCATGCCGTGCAGATATTCCAGGGCCTCCAGCATCTGCCAGCAGATCACCTGGATCTGAGGTTCTGTCAGGCCCCGGTCCAACTCTGTTGGCGAAGGGCAAGCGATTGATGAATAATTAGATGGACAAACAAACCGGAAATTTAAATCGTATGCTGCTACAAAGCACAAGAATATGCGGCAAGTGACTTCTAGTATCTCCAATTCTATACAAAATGGCATCCTCCATGAACATTTTTCATGCAAATAGTATGAGCTCATTTATTTCAGAAGTAAAAAGTACACCTCAGTTGCAGGCTTAAACACAGACGTATCTATTCCAGAAGTCACATTGGACCAAAACCAGTTTGTTTTATTAGGTGTCAGAGACGCGATTCATAGGGGCCTAATCTGCCAATCGGAATTTGTGCTTTTGTATCGCTTGCCAAAGGTCTGCAGCAGCGACAGGGGCCCAGTTTCATTACTTTCTGGCCTTGGGGAAGGGGGGGAGGGGGTGATTGGAAGGTGAAGACAAAGAAGAGGCGTCTTACCTAACATGATGGCATCAGCAGCCCCCCCAGGACAGAACTCTATCATGATCTGCAGGGGAAAAAACAGAAAGTCCATAAGCACAGTATATAGATAAAATGGAGCTCGCCACTGACACATCACATCACCCCGGGGGCAATACAGTCTATGCAGCGACATAATTCAAACGCAAAGGATAATATGTTGGCTGCTTTCTTATGGCCTTTTAAATTTTATTACGCTACTAAAGTTCATTCCAATACACCTGCACCCCAGGCCATGCTGCACGTATTTATCAGTATTTGCACTTCCAGCTGCTGGCTTGATGCCAACTGTGAATTTATGTCTCCAACCCGTTGCCTTGGTACAGACTTTGCAGTTCGGTCCAGATGAGACATGCATCAT
The DNA here is from genome assembly GCA_026774425.1 of Petrocephalus zakoni. Lineage (NCBI taxonomy): Eukaryota > Metazoa > Chordata > Actinopteri > Osteoglossiformes > Mormyridae > Petrocephalus > Petrocephalus zakoni. The sequence goes on along the minus strand of JAODKN010000048.1, from coordinate 3,565,472 downwards.
GGCGAATCTCCACGTATCAAACTCACTGATCATACCTGACATAACTAATAAACATCAGTTTTATAGGTGCCTCAGCCCCACTACAATAATACTGTAAGGCAGTGTTCCTCCCCCAGATCCTCGGGGATCACCCATACGATCCCTGTTTTCGGTCCTACCCAGCTACTGTACCTGCCAGACAGTCCACATTTTTCGCTCCCGTTCAGGTCCTGGTAACGAAAAAGGTGGACTGTCTGGCGAGTCCCCCGAGGACTGGTCGAGCTAATGAGATCCGTGAGGACAGGAAGGAGGGGGTTAGGGGCGACATGCCAAACATTTTGCTTCACGGCCATAAAGGAAATGCAAGGTTTTGGTGTGGGCGATCACATGAAGAGCGGCACTTGAAATGTCACCGTCTAACTTCGGTTAGAGGGTGTGGGGGTGGGGGGGGGGGGAGCTCAGGGCGGCCTGTGTGCACCACAGCCTGAAAGGAGAGGTGTGAGACACACTGCATCACACAACAGGAACAAAAATAATGGCGGCCGGCATCCTGGTCTCCCTGAACACACCATCTCACCAGCAAAACACCACCCTCACAGATTACATCTGAAACGATGCCGGATGTTTTCTTTTTTTACAAGTCATGCCAGAACTAGTAAAATACCCTAGTTGCCCGACCTCATAATTTCACCATCTGACACCTCGCCATTTCAGGACTTCCTTCTCCGTTTCACCAAAGCTTGACACAGAGGCTGCTCACTTACGGTGCCTTAGAGGTTCATGCACGTATAGCTTGAAACATTTCTCCTTCGCTCACATTTAGTCAGGATGACTCAAAGTGCCTCTTTGGAGTGTCATAGCAGGGAACACGATACATGAGGTGAGGAGGCTAGAGGGCTGAAAGTATTAAAAACACAAACCGCTGGTCCCCAGTCGCCCACCGGAGCAGACCAGCCACTCCATACGGTATCAGATTCAGGGTTACTGGCCAAGTATGTCTCCGGTTGGCAATAGCTCTCATACATACACAGTCAAGGCAAGATGAAACAAGGATATACATCCAAATGATATACAGTACCAGTATGGACACCTGCTTTTAATGCATTTGTCTCTATTTTATCTCTGTTATTGTTATAGTAAAAGATCTTGTGGCAATGACGTTAGAATTATCGAACAGTGCAAGTATTCACATTTTAGTCTCTTCAAAACAGCCGCCTTTAGGTTCATTGAGAGCATCGCAGACTCTTGGCACTCTTTTAGCCAGCTTCTAGGTGTATAGACCTAGGATGTTTCCCCAACAGGCCTGAAGGAGATTCAACAAGTTCTGGGCACTAGTCAGCTACCTTGCGCTTAGTTTTCGATCCAGATCATCCCAAACCAGCTCTGTAGGGTTCAGGTCGGGGGAGTGTGGGGGACAGGTCACCTGTCACAGCACTCCATCACTTTGCTTGTTCACAAGATCATGCATTATTTTGAGATGTGCTAAGAGTTATCAGTTTGCTGACAAGCAAATGATTTTCCATAGTCGCGTCCAGATTTGGACTGGTGCACGTGTGGTTGATGAATGTGCACAGCATGCAAGGATGTATGCGAGTGTGGGAATAAATACATAAATGTACACCACATTAAAAAATGATGTAGAGTGAGTCATGTACAAATACATTCTGTTCTACTACCAGGCAGTCTAATGAACTAGTTGCCATGCCCATGATTAGCTGAGTCAGGTATGGTGGAGCTGAGAGATGGCGAGTTGCGAGTGAAGCAGCTATTATCCTGGGAAGGCTGTAGTGACTTGAATCATGAATGAATTCAGATTACATATACAGCACGTGGGCTCCTCTTCATAGCCTGCCATTCACACGCCTGATTTCCAATCTCATGCTCGGACGACCGGTGCCGATTCACCATGTTGCCATGACGAGAGCCACCCCCCTCCCCCCGTGGGGAGACCTCTGGTACCAACGACGGAGCCGGCGATTCGCACCCGCTAAGGCCTCTCAGGAGCTTGTTATGCCAGTAGAGGAACTAAACCCCCCCCCAGACTTTTCACAGGTCAAACCTTTTACAGACCTTGCTGGTGACCAGGCTGGCACAGGTCCAGGGGGGCAGGGCATTTTTAATCCACAATCACATTAGAATGGGCATAAATAAGCAGGTGTAATATGAGCCCATAACACCATTTATTAATAACATAACCATCATATACACACGATTTTCATCTAAAATAAAAGGCGCCGTCTTTATTAAGTATAAAGATGGCAGGGAAGGTCACTCCGAACAGGAAGATATTAATTACCCTGTCAGGGAGCCAAATGAGTCAGTCAGATTCCGAGATTCTTAGAATATCCCAGATGTCACCACTGATTACTGCATGTCACCGAGGTGAGGCGGCTCAGCAAGTCGGGCCGCATGCCTGGCACAATGGCACGGCTCGGGGCCCGGGGGCACGTCAGGGTCGAGTCACTCGTCTGTCGCTCCCGTCTCCAGCACTGCGGGTGTTTAAAAGCGAACAAAGCCTGAGGATTACGCGACAAGATGCACTGTACTTAAAAGTACAGCGGGCGATGGGGGGGGGGGGGATAACGCACGGCGGAACACGCGTG
>JAODKN010000048.1:3541981-3558057 GCA_026774425.1 Petrocephalus zakoni | reverse complement strand
TCTATGTGTTAGTGTAAGAGCCTGAAATCCTATGGCCAATCTATGTGTTAGTGTAAGAGCCTGAAATCCTATGGCCAGTCTATGTGTTAGTGTAAGAGCCTGAAAGCCAGATGTGTGTCACGCCAGATACGTGAGAGTTTACAACCCACTGGACGGCATGAAGTGAGCATGTACTTAATACTCCCCCCCCCAACCCCCCCAAGTGTCAATCTCCAGCTGGTAAGCCGCACGCATATAGAGGGGGGTCCACACACGCTGAAGATCCACCTCCGCTTCCCCATTGCCCCCGCTTTCTCCGGTTCTTCTGCTAATCATCCATGACCCTGTTCCGACCCCAAATCTAGCTGCCATCTTGCCCCCCACCTTCGAAATGTACCACCCTGATGCATGACCCCCCCAGGACTGTGCTGAAATACCAGACAGCTCTCATGCAAGAGGGCTAAAATGGAATGTGCCCGGAAATGAGACTGAGAAAGATCACTGTTCCCACAAGGGAATGAACACCGCCCAAATGACGTTAAAATCACTGGACCCTCCACTGGCTATATGCGGAAATTTGCCAATTAAGCTATCTTGATGACACACACAAATTGCCTCTAGAAAGCATGATCAAATAACGGCTAAATGACCATTAGCCTACACTCTAAACCATTATTGAGACGCAAAAAAAATAAAAAATACTTCAGCCCATATTTGAATATATTAATTTGGTCAACTGCTTAGATATTAGAGAAGTAACCTACTTACATAAATATATGGCCAGGAAATGTAGTTCTGGATCCACTACACATTACTGGATTAATAAACTGTAACCAGATAAAGCAGACTTCAACATGTACTGTCAAGAAGAGTCACCAGAGGATATGACTATGTCCAGGTAAATTTACGTAAGGCTAATGTACCATACATGAGTTCATGTTTTGGCTCATGCTAAATGTTTATTGAAATTTTTCCATGAAGTGTCTGTAGGCTTGTTCATGCTTATGAGTAATGACAGAGCAAGAATTTCAAGGTTTGTCAGGGCTCATGTTTTATTACAGTTAAAATCAGGAACTCTGTCCCCAGGACAGTAAACCTAATAAATGTGAGTAAAAGCGATCACCACATTACTCTAACGCTGAAATAGCAGAGTATCTAAGGACCAGAATTAAACAGCTGCAGGGCCAGAATCCCAGTCCTGGAACTTAGCATGACGAGTCAAAGCGGTAACACCCAGCTTCACTCACTAATGGGTCCATCTACGGTGGCCCTTTACACGCAGCATGAACTGCAGCCAGGCTGCTTCCACTCACGCCTAACCGCCATGCCCCCGCCAGCCTTTCCCAGAATTCCCCAGACTCGACTCAGACGCAAGGCAGTGGCTGCATCACATCTGGAGGTCAGTGAAATGGTATTAAGAGTCCAGTGATTTGCCAGGAGTTTCCATTGCTGAAAATACAGCCCCACCCCACCAACACACCCACCCACGGCCCACATCCTTTTACCCCCCCAAAGTTTATTCCATCTTACGGAACTGAAGGCAAGTTCTAACCAAAGCCTAATCTTTAGACTTTCTCCCTGAATGAACATAAAAATCTATTCTTTTTCGAGTAAATAAAACCTTGAAAGCATTTGGGAAGACTTTTGAAGAAGTCATGGTTCGAGGGAAACAGTCGCCATTGTATCCAGCACAGCGAAGTGACCAGGATGCCATTCTGGGGTGGACATTCGGTTATGTTGGGTAGGCACCAGGGTGGAACAGAGTCTGAAGTCATGGGGAATCCCCCGGTTGGCAGCTGCTGACTGGGTCGGAGGGGAGACATTTGGCAACGGTCAAAGTTGAACCAGGCGTTCTTCTAATGTCTCTCTGGATGCTCTCCGCAGCTGACAGTTGCATCTACGGCTGCAAAATACAAACCACGTGCTTTTCAGCAACCCATCAAGCCTCTGGCTCAGCGCTGGGGGAGGAAGTTACATCTGAGGCCTGCCAGCAGGCTGGGGCCCTGCCACAGGCCCTCCACCATCTGGAAGGGGCGTGAAGCATCCCGTGTCCTGTCCACGCCCACCCAGGACGCCTCTTATCAAAACGCCCCCGGGTGCAACTGGGGTCCGTGATTAGAGGCCCCGACCCACGGGAGTTGAATCTGCCAGGCAGCACGGGAGCTTAGCGCTCTGCCGTGTGGCGGGGCCGAGGCATGGCACCATACACGACTAATCGTGCGTTCCTTTACTCTCGGGAGGTCGGAATCCGAGTCAGATTACGAGCCTAGAGGCCGGAAGTGACGACATGCGCTCCCGTCTCCCCAAAAACCGAGACAAAAGCTCGGTGCAGCGCAGAGTACACCGAGTTTCGGATTCAAGATGGCTGCCCAGTGCAAAGACTGTAGGTGGTGCTGTGATATTTTAAATTTTTAAGCACTTTAGTGCTGTTTGAGTCAACTCTGAAAGCTGTGTACACCGTACAGCGTTATTGTAATCAATAGATGTGTTGCTACGGTGAACGGCATACGCTTGGAGCCCTTCGTACTCCGAAAGAGCGAGTGCAAGAGCCACTTTCTTGGAGGCTTCCATCTTGAATCAGAGTTCGGCAAGTGGAATGCATCAGACTCGGTTTTCCTCGGTTTTTTAGAGGATGTGACGTCACTCCGCGCTCCGATCTTCGAGGGTAAAGGAACGCACGATAAGCCTTCACGGTTAAGCAGGAGTTAACCTAAGCTAGAGGCTATGATCGTCCAATAAGAGTTTAGGTAATTTCTACTGGATAATCAGACTGGCAGGCAGTAGCTCACTGATTAGCATCAGCTCAAAAAGAACAACAATCATGACAGCAGCCCAGTATTAGACACTGAACTTACAGCATAAAATATTTTAATTAGTAGCATTTCTCTGTAATAAATGCTTGTGTGCGATTGGTTGTCTTCTCATCCAAGCTATTATATCAAGCTATTTCAACAGCTTCAATAATGACTGCAGCAGAGCTGCGACTCTCAGAGACACCAGAGGGACTTTAAATAAAGCCGCACCATGTCATGCCATCTCTCAGGACCAATTATTAGCCTCACTGTGTTTCAACACCACAAATTCCCTTTTAGGCAGCTATACAGAGCAGGTCTGTCACCGCCGACCTCAACTCAGGTAATCCTTTATTTCAAAATGCACATCAACCCACAGAACAGGAAAACCTGCCTGTGTAACACTGCTGAGAGGGTTACTGGATACGCAGAGCTAGAAATGCCAAACTTACATCATGGCAAGCAAGACGAGCACAGAACACAAGGGTGAGGCTTCCTCTTACTCTTTTTTAAGCATCAGGAAAAATAAGTATATCACTGGAGTAGGAGAGGAATGCACTGTAGGGAACGTGTCCAAACATCAACCCAGGACATCGCAACATTACAGGTGTGAGGAGCCCTAACACAGGGAAAGTGCAGATCTCAGTCCAACAATCAGCAAGACACTCAACCGATGCCTTTTATTTCTTAAAAAAAGATAAAAATCCACAAATACAACCCAAACTGAATCACAGCCTCTTCCTTTAAAGTCCCGTCTCATGGGTACATTGGTAACCCCTCCCAGAGCTTTGAAGCTAAAACGGTCTTTTTAAATACCCCCATTCTGCAGAGGCCATTGGCAAGGTTTTATTTTCGCTTTGCTATTCTCTTAGCAGAAGTAACCTGTTTCAGAAGGGCGTTGCACGTGTGAACCACAACTCTGAACACAGCATGTCGTCAGCGAGGTTCTTCTGTGGGACCGAAGACAAAGGAAGCTGGCCAAGGTGAGGCGCAAAACGTGACACAGAAACGCAGCAACATTATACCGTCACTCTGGTGCACGCTGCCAGGTCACTGCATGCGGCATCACCATCTACTGCATTGAAGCCAAGCTCTAACCCTATTGCAAAATTTCTCCAGGCAAAAGAACCTAAAGTGAGCACCCCAGACCTTATCCATGCCGTTTCTAAGCATGACCAGAGTTCAGATCCAAGCGAAATAACTCTGACCCACCCAGCATGCCAAATTACTACTTTAATTGCATGTCCACAAAGCTGAAAAATTAAGCCGTTAAAGACCGGTGAAGCCCCATGGTACACAAGTTTAAAAGGCCCACCAAGAAAGGTCTTAATGTCATGCGGAGTATCAGTGCAATGTTACTTTTGGACCTGACGATTTCTATGTGCTCCTCGTGCTTCTTTGTGACAGATATTTATGGGAATGAATCAGACCTCATCTCTGATCTCACGGCACATGTTGAAATTTAGGTTTCCTCTCTCTTCCCATCGCCCTATGCAGGCAGTTCATGAATTCTCAGGGTGGGGTCCTCCTGATGGGTCTCGCCCACGACAGAAACCCAAGATCACGGGTGACGGCCCACTCTGAGTGTCACGCCTTACATTCCTGCTCGCGTGTCATTTCAGCAAATCTGTGTAAAGTCAATCCCAAAACAGTGTGACACAAGAAGCATTAGATGCTATGCAAACCCTAACATTTACTGACCTGATTTATATTTATTTATTTATTTATATATATATATAGCTGGATTTGATTAATGCATGTGCTATATATATATATATATATATATATATATATAGCAGATGCATTAATCAAATCCAGCTATACATCACCTTTAGAGTACCACCTTCACTCTAAACTGGACACCAACTACCAAAAGAAAGTCTAAATGTTTCTCTTCTTTTACAGTTATTTTATTCTGTCGCCATGCAGAAAAGTACTAGATAAACACCAACACATGTACTGTGATAAACATGTCTGGAGGACAAACCAGTTTTTACTTAACGTAATACATCAATCTATTATTCAAAACTTGCTTTTCAAGCTTGAAGTAACTTAGTTAACGATGAGAGTGCGCAAGCAGTGAGGAATTAAGCAACACCGTCCATTTCCAATGTTACAGCAAATAATGAGACATGAGTAATACCATTTGCGTGTAGATACCATTATGGTATTCAACAAGAGTCAGAATCGGTAGTCTAAAAAAAGTCTTGTAAAGCAGTAATACGTTTAATGTGTGTGACATTTATTAAAAAGCCTAATGATAAAACCAATAGTTCAATACTATTTAGAATAAGTTTATTTATACACATTATTGAAATCGTGCCGCACTTGCCACCTAGATACCTCTTTTAGTTACTATAATAAGCAAGGCAATTAAGAGAGCCACTTAATTGCCGGGGACTGATTCGCATTTCAAGCGCCCTAAACAAGTGCAAGTGGAGAAACCTGCCGCAAATACCCACGCGCACACACCGCTTCGCCTTATTTTAATATGACCCTCCATCAGTGAGCCCCGGTTCACAACGTCCAAATATGCACCCCCAAAATAAGTCTTTATATTCCTTATGATGCATGTGCATTTACACGTGGTGGCGCGTTTACAATCATCAACGGAGGTCTAATTCATGTATGCTCTCTTGCGTTAATATACTTTGGTGGGGTAGTTTGCTTCCCGTTTCCGACCCCCAACATATCCGCCGTGTTATCGGACATCTAAAAGAGTTACGTTATGACAGCAGCGGTAAATTAAGCGCTTTCAGGTGCGCATTGGAGTATAATGAACGCCCGAAGTTTGTGATGGACACTTCTGATATGTTGGGTTTAACTGACAAAAAAAAGCCGTGAAAGCAACCGGTCACAGCTTTGTGCGTTATTTCCAGAAAGTGTTAAAACCAGCTTGTCATGCCCTATAATTAGACCGTCTTACCTTGTAAACTTTGCCAAAAGCTCCGTCGCCAAGTTCCCCCACGATTTCCCAGATATCATTCGGATTAATGTCCCGGTGAACATGCTCGTACTGCTTCGCTTTCTTTTTGTCGATAGCAGACAACCGCAGTATTTTACTGAATTTAGCAAAAGCCATGCCGACGCCTTGAAACTTAAAAAGAAAAGGGGGAAAAAAAAAAAACTTTCCACTTTCCACTCCAGCCCCTAACTGCCTTTCATTCACTACAACAACTTGTATCCAGCTCACTTTCAATAATTTAGAATTATTCTAATAGCGAATGACTAATAAATTATATAAAAGTACAGCAAAATAACTTAAAATCGTTTCACTTAACACAGCCCGCGTTATTCTGCATCGTTTCCCCGTAGAGATCTCTTCATTTTAACGAAATACAAGCTGACCTCCGCATTTACTCCCCTTCTTAAAGTTCATTACAGTTTCTACCTGCTACGACTGAGCTCAGCTAAAGCTGTCGGCGCGACTCAGCTCACAACAGACAAGCCCCACCCTACGCTAACCAGCCAGCCCCACCGCCATCTTTTTGTAGTTTTTCGCCATAGGTTATTAAGTAGTCTCGCTATAATAGAACTACATTTCCCGTCGTCGGTAAGCGGCGCGTCTGTGTAGGCGTTCCTTTATTCCGCCGTCAAATCGGTCAAAGTGCTTTCAAAGCCTGCCACAGAAGTTACCCGCTGCCCTTGTGGTTGATCAGAAGTTAGAGAGCTTGGCGTGTGAAAAGGAAAAAAACAACTGTGTGCAAGTTTTCAGTAAACGCTACTGCAAAATTGTATGCTCTTGTTTTAACTACAAATTTATGTCTAAAAGTTGAACATAAACATTTATACTTGTGTATATGAACTGTTATCGCGGTATAAAATTACAGATTTTCAGAGAAGTGGTAATGATCGCACTGTAAGGACATATTAGTGCAAAGCTTTTATTCTCCTGTACATTTATTAGTAGTATAATAAACACATCTGCCACCTGGCGGTGATTGTGCATGTCTGATTTTTATTTTGTTTATTCATTGACGCTTCTATTTACATATAATTCCTGGCGCTTGAATTGGCGTCGCACTTATTGACTTAATATATACATATAACACCTATTGAATTGGCATAAAACACTTGTTTTCTAACCAGCTTCCTCCAGCATCATAAATGACGTTTCATGACGCCGCTTGCATTGATGCAGTAGTCCGCCACTTCGCGTTGACACAGTAAGGGTTTAATATTATTCGAGTTTCTCTTTCGTTCTTGATTCGACCATGTTTTTCAATATACTTACGACACATTACAGCACTTTAGGATTAACTTCTATTTAAAAGTTGCGCTTGCTTTCAGTAGCCATATAGGCTATTATAAAGGTTACATTATGAGTGTGCATAGATTAATAATTTTATTGTACTATTCAGGGTCGCAGAGGGGTCTGGAGCCTATATCCCAAAGCTACAGGTACAAGGCAGGAAATCACCCAGGATGGGGTGTCAACCCATTGCAGGGCACACTCGCCATTTACACAGACGTTTACACCCTTTTGGTAACCCCATATTGCACCCAAACCCCGGTCCCAGAGGTGTGGAGCCGCCCGTAAGTTCACTTTAAAAGATATTAAGATAGAAACACATGGTTTGGTTGTCTTATCAAAGATAAACAAACATAAATCCTGGCACAAACTGTGACAATTTTATCATTTTTATAGTGGCCCGTTATCCCAGAAAACATCGGCGTTGGAGATGAGCAGAAAGGTTGTTCTGACGTCACTGTCCTCTCTTGGCGGTCCGGCGCTTCACAGTTACCCACAGTGATGACCAGACCCTACAGACAAAGAAATAAGTTTTGCGAAGGTTGTGAAGAATGAGAACTGAGGACATTTAAAACAACAAACTTCACGCTACATGTAGCTCAAACAGAAACACCCGCACATTAGCCATGTTTGGGAAGAATATCAGCCACCAAATGAGCATAATACAATTCATTAAACGCCTGTCCAGCAGAAAATGTTAATTTGCAAGCCACTCCCGAAATGTGGCTGTATCCCTCTCACACTGCGAGCATAAATCCCGTTCTTGCATGGAGTATGCACCGGTTTGTTCTTCTAAGTAAAGGTTTTTCTACACCCCTTGTGGGCCATAATGAGACAGAACTGCCGTAATATGCCCAGCATCTGCGCACTCCGGTTACGCACGCAGCATTTCCGTATGACCACTAGTGGGTGCAACTTCACTCGGGTAAAATAGCCTATGACTACAGTGGTACTAGGGTTGGACTCGGACACTCATCCCTCAAACTAGGGCAAAATACCCTTACCCTGAAGTTGGGGAAAGTTACTGAACCAAAAGCATTTAACTGAATCAAATGTTTCCAGCCCATAAACTTAACATAAGCTTAATCAGTTACCGTAATATGTCACTGCAGTAATGGCACTTGAGACATTCTATGAATTGAATATGAAAATAGTAAGCGAATCTCTTTGCAGAAGTTTCCAGTTAAAATTATTAGAACCGCAAACATGAACCGCATCCTCCTTTTAAAGTATTTTATTTATATAAGTATTTTTTAATAACCAGTACATATCACATATTGAATAGAATTTCACTTAAACTCAGTTACCTCCAGGTCAGTTATATTGAAAACGCATAATTGATGAGAGGAGGGAATGTGGAGCATTTCCATACCACCTTTCCTCAGAGATACCATTTGCAAAAGAATGTACGCAAAAAAACTATTTCAAAAACGCAAAAAAATGCTAGTGACATTTAGCCACAAAATTCTTTGGCTTCGTCCTTCGCAAAGAATGTTCTCCATTCCCCCCGAATCCAAGACATAAACACTGAACTCTGAGAAAGTAATTTCTTCCGCAATAATATATAGTAATCGGGTCCAGGATAAGCAGCTGGGAGAAGGATTGATGGAGGGTGGGAGTATGGTAATTAAATGCCTTTATACGTTTGATGATTATTTAATTGTGCAATATGTGTGATGTTTATTTTCCGATCAAAGTTGGTTTCCGACATCAAGATAATTTTTCTGACTGGACAAGCGGCAGCAATTGCCAACTCAGCAGCGGCGGCACGGGCGTTAGCACGCTCATTAGACACCGCGATACATCAGCCCTGTCCTTCAAGGCAGACCATTACCGGCAAGCTAAGGTGTGCTGAGTTGTGCATTCAGACACAATTCTGCACATCAGTGCTGTACAAAACAGTTATTTTTTGTACTTCTATCCAACGAATTTGGCCGTCAGACTATTCTAGACATTGCGGTGTGAAAATCTCAGGAGGATGACCATTTCTGAGATGATAGAACTACCGTGTATAACACCGAAAGTAACGCCACGCTCAGAATTGCCAAGATTATGTCTTAGCTGTTATAATACTTTGTCCAACAATAAGAGAATGTCTTATATACACAGGGGTGCCGCTAGAGATTTTCCACCCCATGGAAACATATATTGGTGTCTCCAACCGAGACCAATCCAATAAAACTCCAGTTTTTAGGACCCTTGTCACTAATTGACACCCCCTTTATAGCGCCCATATACGTAGGTATAAAGATTTGGAACAGACTACTGCATTGTTTTCCATGTGTATGGAGCCATGATTTGTTTTTATGGCATACTCAAAAGATTATATTGATTTTGCCTTATGAGAAAATATTTAATTTCCAGAAGCGCCAACAGATGGTGTTTGGGTAATAATAATCCCGAGTAAGAAAACTGGGCCTAATAATGTGTAGGCATTGTTCCTCCCCTAGGTGGCAGCAGGTTCCACTCCTTGCTATTCGTTTGAGGTTTGTAAGTTTTATGTTAATGTGAATATGTGAAAATCACGATTCTTTCAGTGAATCGGTTCTTTTCAAATAAATGATTCCTAAGTGGTCCCATTAATTTTTAATACAATTCTTATTTTATTCTAATGGAATTAGCTTAATTACATATTTATATATACTTTCATATATTATATTTCATGGTGTTCTTTATTTTAATTGTACTCTGTATTAAACTTAATGACAATAAAATTGTATTACCTATACTCAAGGGCATAACATTGGGTTGAGCATTTGGGGGGTTGAGGTCTCCATCCATCTAAGAGGGTCCAGAGGGTTGTATTGGGTAGTTTTGATTGGGGGAGGTTACAACCCCTATAATTTACGCCCATGCCCATACTGACGTTTTCAATCAGTCCTGAACAGCGCGATCTTGCTCCTGAACGTAATGGACAATTATTTACTCACTGAACAAACTGACTGAAATGCATGAATCAGCGCGGTGACCGAGATCATTCGCTTCACTTAAAAAATAATTCAGTGACGGCTAACAACTTGGTAGACGTAGCTACAAAGCTAACAGCAGAACTCGCGTTACAAGCAAAAGGCGTAGCCTATAGCCAGATCCCTCTAGGGATTTTAATACCTTCACGCTCCGTCTGTACTGCACGCTGGTTACCTGGGTGCAAGAAGGTTACGACCGCTTTCAGTGGGACTTTCAGTGTACAGAGTGAAACCGTTTCTGGATGGTTCGAGGGCAGCGTGCACAGTTAGCAAAAACCGTGCCACGGTCACACAACCTCGGCCTGTGCAATTAAGAGCTGTCAAGCAGTTTGTAATGGATGAATGCACTTTATGGAGACATTGCATAGCGATCTTCCGCATCGTCTTTATTTGATACACAGTACAAGGCCTGGGGACTGTGCTGTGTTGAGGAGTCTGCAGTTAACTTTAATGCGGTTTTTGTTTGAACCACATCTTTTATACACACACACACACACATATAATATATGGCATGTTGCATCCACTGTTTTAATTGTTGATTAACAGTAGATGTTTAAAACCCATTTTTGTTTTATGTTACACATTTTAAGCTTATCTTATTAACACATCTGGGGTAATTAATATTCTTTAAATCTCTACTATATTGTGGTACTGAGGACATTGTAACTTCCCACGTCGAGAGCCACACGCCACAGTTGATCCTGACAGTCCGAAAAATATACCGTACCAGCCTGGCTGCTGGTGGCGTTTATCAGCGCTTCAGTGGCGTGCTGTTATTATGATATTGCTGGACGCGGATTACTCAGTGCCAGAGATCACGTCTCCCTTGCAGTTGACCCAAGTTAGAGAGAAAGCGTAGGCGCTTCCCAGGGGGCTCATCGGCGTATCTCCCACCAGACACGCGAGTCCACTTGCTCCTCGCACCAAAGGCGGCTGGATGATGCTTGCGAGAGCGAGTCGCTCCTCGGCGCGTATTTATTTGGATATATATGCATTTTCTGCGACAAACCAGTGCACAATAACACGTACGTATAATACACGCATGATCTGTATTTTTATATTAAGATATATTGTCATTCTGTATCCTTTCTCCGGGAGCCGGCGGTGCGGTTTTTAATCTTGTTCAGGGAGCCCATAAAAATTTGGGGTATTCCACTGATTAAATAACGAAAGGTGGGTGAGAGATGTTTACGACCTCCGCAAGGTTATATGAAAATGGCTTTCTAAAATCGGCCATTTGGTAACTTTGCATAAAGTTTTAGTCCGCATAGCATTGCATTTATCTCGGGTGCATGCTTTTATATCCTCTTAGTTATGACTCTTTATGCGTCTCGCGCTATCAGGGTGCTGCTGGCTTTTGTGCAGCGCGTGCAGAGCTGCGTTCCCCTCGCTGCAATATCAAGGACGTAACTTAGCCAGCATCTAATGATGTTCGGGAAAGTTCAGCACCCATGTAAAAAAAAAATCATTGACTGGGGCATATGCATGTAGTGCATATTCATGCGAATCACGAAGGAGCTCACCGAAGCTTCGTGCATAAGTCCTATAGCATGATGATGAAGTTGCAGCTCCGGTGACGGTAACATTAATAGAGTGTCATATATTGGGGGTTATTTGCGGTACAGGCGTTTGTTTTGGGAGGGCGAAATGCAAATAACGCAACATTAAAGCTTTGCGGTCACGATATCCTATTTCACATCCGACTGCTTCGCCGGAGCCTCCGCGCGTCGATGGGTAGGTGAGGAAGTTTGCGGGAGAAAGCGGACACAACATTATCTGAACAGCATTTAAGATATAATCCTAAATTCAGCTCAGTAATGCTTCAACTTACGCAGGATCGTTTATTTTTTTTCCTGTATCTTTAAAATTGCTTTCATTTGTACAGGTTGGATCGCAGGTCTGTCCCCGAGCGAGCGTCGGCTTACCTGAGCAATGTCTCTCTATAGTAGCAGATGAACTGAGAGACGAGCTTTAGGGGCGACATGGGTCTCGGGCAGTCCAGCAAGTCCCCGGCCACCTCTGACGGCGAAGAGGGTGAGTCCGGCCGCCTCTCTGCCTATTATACTACTGTTTTTTTTTTTAAACCAGCTTTTAAAAAACCGTTTTTATAACCTTGTAAATACGTCAATTAAATATTTTGGTCACACTTTACTTGACGGGGCACAAATAATGTAGTATTATGCCACCTCTTATGTATTAATTAACCACAAACTAAGTCTTAGTTACATACTGATCTCATGTCTGACCATCATTAATGAATTGTCACGCATCTTTTATCTCAAGCAAGCACCGTGTTTATCACTGTATCTGTGAATCCGTATTTGCTACTGTATCTGTGAATTCTGTAAACCTTTGTCAACTGAGTTACTACCAAGTATTTGTGCCCCTCAAGTAAAGCGTCACTAATATTTTGAATAATTTTAACGAGTGAAAATAATAATAATAATAAATCAGCGGCACCCTTGTGAAAAGTAGTAAAATATTAGTGAGGTGTTATAGTTCTTATATTGGTTACCGTATATTCTGTTATATAAGCTTATTAGCTTCACTGTCCCCTAATATATAAGGCACACTTCTGAAGAAAAATGTTTATAATCAGAAGGCAGAACACCCACAGAGTTGAAAAGTTTTTAGACGATTCAAAATTTCTCCTGAAACTTGACGGATCTCAGTGACTTATAATTCATACACATCATGTCATTAAGACACTGAAACACCCTAGACTTTTTCTCTTTATGGGATTTCGTAGTAAAATAATTCTTTAGAGATATTATATTTTGTTTAATTCTTTTGATAAATGATCTGTCCGGTAACATTTTTCTTCTGGCTACTTTGAAAGCAGAGATACACGGTCGCTGAAGGTCGTTTTTCCGAAGCGGTTTTAAACGATGACTTCATTTTGACGCTCTTAGTGTCTGATCTTGTTTAGTTTGTAACACTGATTTGTCATAATTCTTATTATTGGAAATGCATTAGCAGTCTTTCTGACATATTCTGGAGACCGCGAGCATGATCTCTTGGTAAAAATAACTTGTATGTCCTGTGACATTGTAGAAGCCGCTCTGACATTACAGTACAGCTTCATAGCAATGACCTAAATCCTGAGGAAGGCTACAGCGATGACTTTATTAGTGGGATGGTTGAGGAAAGGTGGAGGAAACATTTATGGGGATATTTGATATACAGGTTACAGCATCGCTATTACAGTATGGACCATTTGCCTTGCAACGGATTAGTATCCTGTTCAGGGCGTACCCGAGTCTTGTGCCTCTATGAAACCCTCACCAGGATTAGCTGTTGAAAGGCGGGTGGACAGATGAAGCATTATCTGTTTTGATTAAGGACAGAAAGATTGACTTAATATATAGTCAGCGTAAATACAGATGGCTAAAAGCACTGTGATGCATAATGAAGTAGCATTTTGCTAAGGAAAATGGTAAAATGCCTAGTCAATTTAATCATCCACAGTATTAATACCTCAGCTGAAAATTTTTATGACTGTACATATGTATGATGTCAGATGTAAAAGGTCCCAGACTGGTATAATTTTTTTTAATCGGAAACCCTAAGTTTAGTCTTTTGTAGTTTATGGGGTGTCCGTCTGCTCATCCAGGTTTATTAAGAGTTAGATAGTAGAATCAATAGACTGCATTTCTGTTACCACAGCAACCAGAAAATGCCTCAGTAATAGCTGACATGACTAAGGTACTAGCAAAAAAACTGGGAAACTGGAGACAAGCAGCACAAAACAACATTTCATGTTTTTCCCACTTGGGTGAAAATGTAGCTGTTTGCTTTTTATATTTATACACACACACACACACATACATTCTAAATATTTTGAATTCCTCTGAAGGGTGGAAAATCCATTGTGTTCTCATGCAGCCGGGAGACCCGGTTCAGTTCACGGCAAGTGGTGCTTATACATGCTTTATAAAGCTTATCATGGCGTGTCAGATCTGTCCCCTCCGTGAGCAGGCGAGCATGTCAGCTGTCACTGGGGACAGCGTGGTCATGTGACCTCAGCCCAAGAAACAAGCCGGTAAGGCGATGAGTCAGTCAGCATTTGGTGTGCGTGACACATACTAAGGCACCAGACGAGTTGATGCGAGCGTACAGTCTTTGGTTGGAGCTGCCTAGCTTTTGGTGATGCTGTTAAGCATCGCTGTATCACAGGAAGCTCTTTGTGCGTTTTCCCCGTCTTCTTCCTTACATGCTTTCTCCTGCAATCCAAAAACATGCCAGTAGATGGACTGGTGACTCTGACTTGTCCATATTGCGTGATTGTTTGCACGAGTCATGTGAGTGCATGCTCTGCGATGGACTGGCATCCTGTTCCAGGTATAAATGAGAAATTCTTTATTTGCCATTTGCACAAGCACAGATTGGGACCCTTCACTTTGCCTACCCTGTGTTGTGCTCCATAGCTTTGGGGGTCACAGCGCAGGGTTAGCCAGTGTGTGATGCCCCTAGAGCTGGGGGTTAAGGGCCTTACTCAAGGGCCTGCAGACATGTGACTGTTCTTCTGAGGCCAGGGTTTGAACTTATGATGTTCTGATCGTGGGCACACAGACTTTGACTGCTGAGCCACTCATGGCGTTCCCCCACCTTGCCCCCTGGCCTCCCTGGCCTAGGCTTTGGGCCTCCCGCAGACTTCTAATGAATAGCAGTAGCTACAGTATAGGCCATTGGCCAGATGGATGGATGAACTTATTGGTACCACATTTGACACTGTGAATTGCCAGCAAACACCAAGGAAGCTAAAGTAGCAGGCTGGAGGGATGCCAAGTTACCGTGGCCTGCTGGGCAGAGGCAGCCATCTCTTAGTCTGTATGCTTATTTGGTTAGATCATGGATGGATGGACAGATGGACACAATAACATCACTCTTTTTTATATTAGGACATTTAAAACGGGCTAATTGTCACCTACGGTCTGCAAATGGTTTTAAAAAGTACTCATAGTAAAAATGTATGCCAGCACACAGTAGACAAGAATACCAAATCTCTCCTCTTTCCACAGTTAACTTTGATCACTTCCAGATCTTGAGAGCCATCGGGAAGGGTACTTTCGGAAAGGTGAGGCCCTCGAGCATCGTCATTCACTGTAGTCTTGTCTTCTTTCTAGTACTCAGCAACACTTTACTTATAATACTTATACTGAAGTAGTAACAGAGCTTTATACGGATTTCACAGAAGCACGTCAGAGCACGGTACCACTTTCTTTTTACTTGAGGTGGCAGAAATAATGTAGTAGCACATGCTAACTTAATAACTAAAAGTAGTTACTAAGTTATGGTGTTACCCAATACTGTGACATTTAAGTATAACCTTCTTTTTCATCTTGACAGAGCTGTAAATATTGATATTGGGCTCATTTTATGTTGCACCTACTGCACGCCCATCATCCACTGAAGAGGTGTAATGAATTTCGTTACACCAGTGACTTCGCCCCAGATGGGGGCGATACACAAACCCAGGAAGTGCTTTAGCATAAATATTCAGTTTGAAGCATACCTGCAGTGTGTCTCGACGCTACCAAACATTAGATGACATGATGCATTGCATAAACAGATGGAAATGAGTGCTCGGTAGAATGGGGTAACCTCAGAAGTATACACTAGGTGGAAATAAACAGGAAACTCAATTTATTACTGAAGCCCCATTGCGTTCAGATTACAAATTCTCATTAGCATTATAGCTTGTGTGTTTCTTGTAGCTGTAGACGAAATGTCATTGGCTTTGATTGCTGGCTGAATATTTTATATGCTGTTTGAATATGGGAAGGGTAGAGGCATGTTTAAGTGAAGTATCGGTATAAACTGTATGCTTTTTTGTATTTAGTCCAGCCCTGTTTGTTTTATTTGTGCCTGACATGTGTCTGACATGTGCCTGACATGTGCCTGGCATGTGCCTGACATGTGCCTGACATTGCATGCAATCAATTTTCCGTAACTCGGTTTCACAAAGCAGATGACAGTTGTGAGCTTTACTGTAAATAATCAGAAAATGAAAAGAAAAGTGATTAGGTGCAATGCAGAGTTTTTATGAAGACTGGATCCCTCCAGAGCTAGTGAACGGCGAAATGC
>JAODKN010000048.1:3495076-3521921 GCA_026774425.1 Petrocephalus zakoni | reverse complement strand
CCGACCCCCCCCCCCCTCCACTCCCCACCCTCACAAACAACAAACACTACCTACTGCCTGTCTCCAGAAGGTCTTTACAAATGGAAAATTAATTTTATGGCATAGCAAGGAAAGGAATGGATGGCTCATCCCTTCTCGTTTTCCAGATTCGCTCCCACCTTAGAGTTGCCATTGACTCTCAAGTCACTAGTTAGCTTGATCGCAAGATGAGCATCTCGAGAAATTGCCGCACACCCCGAGTGTCCTTTTTAACATTGTTAATACCATGGGGCTCAATAAACAGCTAACAGGAAATCTCCCAGAAGCACTTGCATCTCTAGAGGCTACAAACATGTCAGGACCCATCAGTGCAATGGAAACATAGAGTAGAGAGGCAATGAGAGAAGCAGGGACACAGAAAGGCATGCAAAACGTGGAAACGAGGATCCATTTCAGCTCCTCTGCGCATCCAGGTCTTCACCTACGGTTGCTGCCGATCGTGCATTCATCGCACAAACCCGATCTGGGCTGTTCCGTCGAGTTACAATGAAATGACAGTCTTGTAATTTGTTCAGCGTGGAATTTCCCTATTACTTGTGAAAGATTGACTAATTTTGGTAACAGAATGATATGCTGAAGCATAAAGTTGGTACATGTCCAGCCCATTTGTGTGATACTTCATCGGGTTCTTGCGCAAGTCTAGTATTTGCGAGCAGTGATATTGCAGCACATTCAGCAAGCTGGTGGTAGTTTCTTGAATGTCACAGCAAAGCGCCTTAAGGGTTAGGTCACTTTGACAAAAACTGAAATATGTTTATCACCCAGGATCAACCATGGGTGAAAACAGATACACAGTGGGTCTTCAAGAAACACAGCATGAAAGCAGGATGGGAAACTTGGTCTGTGGGCCTTCGGTATCCCTGACAACCAGATCTCCTCATCGTAGGAAAAAAAAACAGAGCAGAGTGCATGCTGTCCTGCTAATAAAATTTGTTACACTTTGTTGCCTAGTTGACACTTTTGTCCAAAAGCAGCTTCCAACAATTAGAAGCAGTGATGTAATCCTTTGTTTCTGTCAGATGTTGTACTAGAGCTATCCAGGGTAAGTACGTTGAGTACTGTTGTAGAACTTGTTCTGGCAGCTGTTGGTTTATGAATCCATGTTGCTAACTTCAGCATTACCCACATGACAGATCCCAGCTTATTAACCAAGTCCGCGCTGAATAACAGCAAACTCTGCTTTCTGATAATGACCATTATTACATCACGAGACTGGGAGATAATCAAAAGTTCTGTTCACCTTACTTTTGTACTTTTCAACCAGATGGCATTAGCAAGTAGAATAAAGGGGACTCTGATCATGTACCAGAGTAATTCCATTTTTTTTATTCAGTTGCTGTCTATTCAGTTATTCACAGCCTGTAATGGTGGGGGAGGAGGGACAATGATTATGGGCAAGGATGAAAGAGAACGAGACACCTCGGCATTATTCAGAACGACAGAATAAAGAGCTGGTCGGGACTAGCGTATTCTTCAACTTCTAATCAATAATGGTAGTCTTTTCACTGATTTATGATTATGATACCCTTACCTTATAATTCCCGGGTGACACATTATAAATTTACAAATACCAGACGACAACTGCATTATTCAGCAAAATTAAGAGGCGGAATATGACTCACTATTTTATGGTCATTGTAATAGCAAAGGGAGTCATTCCTTGTTGTCTGTAAATAAATAGCATAAATAAACCGTATGAAATGCTTTAATCATTTTTTGTCATTGATTCAGAGTCTTGTGCAATACTAGCTACTGTAGCTGCTATCTTTCTAGCTGGAGTAACGGACAATGTGGTTCTCACGCTTATATGTTTTCATGTTTTTTTTATGGGTAGCTAGCTGCTATCTTTCTAGCTGGAGTAACGGACAATGTGGTTCTCACGCTTATATGTTTTCATGTTTTTTTTATGGGTAGCTATTTGCTATCTTTCTAGCTGGAGTAACGGACAATGTGGTTCTCACGCTTTTATGTTTTCATGTTTTTTTTATGGGTCTGTGCTTTTAGTGCTGCACAGAAAATATAACGGACAGCTAGTATCTGAATTATAAAGCGCTGTACCTTTGATAGTTTAGTTAAAAATATAATTAAAGACTTCAAAGGATGGTTCAACATACATCCGAGAACGAAACTCCTTGTTTGGAAATGCGCTTCATCGTGAGCTGTATTCTTCTTTTGTTTCATTGTATTTTTACTCATTAGATGTTTTCGTGACAACAATTCAGTTTATACCTTCCGCCTTCAGTGACACGCAGAAGAAAAGAAACTCGGTGTGTTAAAAGGGCGAAATAGTGATGTATGCATTTCTCTTTCCTTTTACAATGTTATAATTCACAGAAGTTGTTCTGGTTTGCTGCCCATTATAACGGTGGCTATCTTTCATAAAGCACGGAGGTGTGATAGCCCATCACTGTCTTCCATCTCTTCTAAGGCATAATCGTATGGTTTGGAAGCAGTGATGCATGTGTTTTGAGGTCTTGGATGATCCAGACTGTCTATCAGACCTGAATGACCTGAACCTTTCACTCCTAATCTCTCCGACTAGGGAGAATTCAGCACGTCCTCACGCCGCCGGAATTGGGCAATGGCCTTTAAAATTAAATTGTTTTTTTTCCTTCTCCCACTGCCTTTGAAAGAAATGTCACCTCATTAAATGAGACAAGGCTGACTTTTTTCATACCCTCTCTGACCAATCCCGAGCCAGCTCGCCAGATCTCTGCAATGGATCCAGGCGTGACGGAGTCTCCAGCGTGGATGTTTGGAAAGTAGCGGGTTGTGAATCTTTCCTTAAAGCTCCTAGCAAAGTGTGCAGGGGCAGTATTCTGATGATTTTGCCTACTCCATAGGCGTTTTGGGCTATCATGTGACTTAACTGCATAGGATTTTATTGAATGCCTTCAGTTTTGTGAACACACGAGCAAGAAATATATTTTTTACATATACATATTTTTATATATATATTTTTTATTATCTTTCTTCACAAAATACAGGATCATTATAAAAACATTGTTTTTTCTACCCAAGCGTAAGCTCCAAAACTGAAAATCAGTTAAACAAGCTGATTCTCCGACAACACTGGACGCATCGCCCCCCTAAAAACACACAATACTCCCACAGTATTGGTAGGGACGTTTCCCTACCATCCATACCCAAATCTGTGCCCTTGGCTACAGGTTGTGTTTTTTATGCTCAACACCATTTCCTCAACTAAGAAACACAACTCCAGCCGTGCTAGACGGTGACCATGGAAACGGGCAGGTCTGGGCTTATCTCATCACAACACACTGATCCCCTGGCGGTGTCCCTCACAGGTTCATAACAAAACACCTGATGCTGCCGCTGGCTGCCTCTTGGGCCTAGAGGGAAGGAGCATCTTCATTACAGGAAATATGAAGGCTGGGTGATAGGCCCAATCATCTGGGTTCAGTTACATGGTTGTGGTGATCTGGTGACTTTGACAAACCTGAAGTTCCAGTACAAAATGGCCAGGCACAATCTCTAAGGAGGTTTATTCTAAGAGAGGCAGAGACAGGCAGGTACTTAAATTCTGGAGTGTTGGGTTGTAACTGCGGAGAAAACTGAGTCAGCTCAGACGACCACAGTTAAGTAACTGGTTTTCTTAACAATACACATGTCCATTGACGCGTCAGATGGCACTTGTTTCTAGGAGACTTCAGGCTGTTTGTAATAAAGTTCACTTAAAGTTCTAAAGTGCATGGTTCGCTGGTGTTAAAAGCATTGCCATTTTAAGGGCTGCTGTGTTATATCCAGAATAAATGTTTCGTAACAGTCATAAGAACATAAAAGCAATTAAATAATTACTTTTGCAATTCGCCATCTCTATCTGTTGGTCCCCTTTCGCCATGTGTTGCTTTGGTAGCTTTGACTCTTTGTTTTACTTGTACACAAATGTTTTGAGAGTAGAAAGGAAAATGATTGGTTCAGAGTGATATCAGATTGTAGAGGAGGCAGGTCCAAGTAACTAAAGGAGGCAGGACCAAGACATCTAATTGGTTAGTCTGACATTTTAGACAAGATCTGATTGGTTATCTCTCTGAACCAGTCATTTTTCATTGCCATCAGAACATTTTTGTGTAAGTAAAACTCCCATGAGCTGATTCTTTTGATAAGGCTATGCTAATTTTACTTAGCTGAGGTGAGGTGTAGTCACGCATGTTTGTACCAGTATGTATCCAGCCTGAATGGGAATGGCAAGGTTGTTGGATGGATTGCAGTGTTATGATGCATGTAGCCCACTAAGAATAATTGCTCCTGTGTGTCTTCACAGGGATATCAAACCAGACAATATTCTTCTGGATGAACACGGTAAGTTTTTGTGAAACCTATGGACAGCTAGTGCACACATCAACCAGTTTGAAGCTTTATTTGCAGGGCAACCGTCTTGCGTAAGGTGCAAGCTCTATCTGTTTAGTGTCCTTCTAGACCGCTAATGGAAGGAGGGACATGTCACAGCATGGTTCTGCCACCTGCGTGAGTGTCGTCGCGGTAACAAGACCGATCTGTCCCTACGTCCTTCGGTGTGGAACTCCACAGCCCTCCCTCATTATGCACATGGGGCCCGTGGGAATGTTAATGACGAGAGGTTCATTGAAGAGAGTACCTCACAAAGCTCACTTCGCTTCTTCTTATACTAGGACAGAGGTTTATAAGGCGGCTGATGGGGATGGAAAGCAGCCCGAGTGATACTACGGAGTGGGTCGCAGGAAGGGTTGAAGTAAAAGACAAGAGAAGCCCCCCTCTGTTTCATGTGGACTGGTAGCCCCAGGGCAGCAGAATTAATTCTTGCAGCACTTGTGTGCATTTGTACGACTGCCTGAAGCCCAGCTGTTCTTGCAGAATTATACTTTGCTACAGTTATGAAAGAGGGTCTGAAAGTCACGAGGACCCTGGTCACCCCTCTCTGTCAGGCTGTCTTGTAGGTGTTTAAGTCACATCCTGTCCAGATGCGCAGCTTTGAAGGGAAGCCAGCCACCAATGTTTCAGCCACACCTTGGGCTGTGCTAAGGTCTGCTGTGTGACCACTACGTCGCGGTTCCAAAGGGACCAGCCGAGCCTGAAGGAGGAGACCTGCATGGGTCTGCCGGGCATGCCGAACTCATTCCTTGGGCACAGATGGCCTGCTTTTCTGCCTAATGCCCCCTGGGGTTGAAAGCAGGTCACATTTGAAAATGAATCCGCCTGTCAGAGTAACTAGCATCCAGGGGAGATGGGCCCCTAATGAAGTGCACATGCAAGGAACACCAATCAGCACGCTAGGCTGGGCTGTTTCCACGAATTCAGCTCAGACTTCCAATGAGAAGGAAGTAAAAAATAGTTTGTATCACAGCGATGAATCAAAGAAGGTGTTAAGCTGAAAGCACAGACAGTGCGTTTTGGGTCTGGTGCCTGGACAAAATGGACACAGTTATTTTTTCCTGCCCATTTTTCAAAGAGAGTCTATTTCACTATCAAGGTGGAGACAAGGCGTGCAGACACACACCCTTCAGCTGCCCCTACCTCCCACCAGGCTGCTTTTCACGCTAGGCTAGAGGCTTCAGCAGTCGCAGCCCTGCAGTTCGCTCAGTCGGCAGCTATTGAAGTGGCTCCGGTCACATGCCATAGCAATACGGTGGCATTGACTGGACCGAAGTGCACCAATTCCCATAGAAACTGTCCGGATGATGTTTCCAGTCTCATGGCATGAATTTGACTTGACCTAGGGAATGCCATAATGCCATCAATGGCAAAGCCAGTATGCCGTAATAGTGGTTTGGGCATCTGAGTGAGGAAGGTTGAGAGGAAGTTGAAGTACCTGGTTGTGGATTACCAGTGTGCTAATTCACCTGTGGTTCACCACCATGCATTTTGAGGCAGTAGCACCTCTGCAGAGGTGTTTCACCCATCCTTGTGAACTTTTCCCATGGTTTTCTTGTAGGGCACGCCCACCTGACGGACTTCAACATCGCCGCCATTGTAAAGGATGACTTGAGGGCCAGATCGCTGGCAGGGACCAAGCCATACATGGGTAAACATGTGGATGGCACAGCTTCAATTTCCGTCTTCAAATTTCACCCGATAGCTTACCCCGAAATTTTCTGGGGACGTCCAGATTACATTTCTTCTCAGGTTTGCACCTCTAACCTTCAGGATACAGGTCCTTAACCTCTGGTCTCCCGCAAAGGTTACATCTGGATCATGGCCCTTGCATTCCCATAGGATAATGGCTTTGATTATGCTTCACTTAATGCTTCAGATCAATGTCTGTCTGCTTCCAAGGTATTGGATCCACGGCAGTCTAACTGAATTATATATGGATTCTAATTCAGAGTAAATTGACCCCTGCTAGCCCACGTCTCTCGTCGAACGTGATTAAATGCGTCGAGCGATGCCAGTTTTTGGCAGGCCAGACAGAGAGCAGGATACAGAGAGAGAAGGAGGAGGCAGAACATTTTGTAATTTGTTTTCCTTTTATGCTGTTTGGTGAGTGAATGGATCAGAGGAAGGCTGACAAACAGCACCTGCTGTCATGTTTCGGGCAAGAGCCAACGTTGAAAGCAAAAATATATCGGTAGTGAATTATCTTGTTTTTGTCGGGAAAGGAAGACTACGTTAAGTGTGGGGTACCTGGCTAAATGATCAATTTTTTTATAGTTATTTGTCAGTTTATTTTGAAACAGCACATTCCACAGATCTGACTTGTGAGCCATGTTTACATGCTTCGTACATGGGACGTGCCCTTGACCTCTAACCCCTCATGTCACATGATGCTATTCCAGCTCCAGAGTTGTTCCTGCCCTTTGACGCAACCCATCCCGGTTACTCCTTCGCTGTGGACTGGTGGTCCCTTGGCATCACCTCCTACGAGCTCCTACGTGGACAGGTATCTCGGCTGGACATCACCACCCCCCACCCGCCCCAACCTCAACCGCCTACCTGGACACAGTTTGCCATCATTCATTCATGCACTAGTACACTCCTGTATCTGCGGTGGTAAAAAGATTCAACACTGGGCTTGTCAACGGCAGCCAGGTGGAGAGGCAATAAGCGTCACAGTCATGTGAGGGAACTGTGATACCATCGGCCAGTCCATGATCTGGCTCCCTCCAAGCTCCCAGAACACCTTAAGCAAACAGTGAAGTATTCAATTCATCAGGTGTTTGGAGCTGGGAGAGAGCAAAAATATGGACTGTCCCCCAAGGGCTGGACGACTGCCATAAGCTAACGGAAGTGGCCGCAGCGATACCGCAATATCATGGTGACGGCACCAGTACCGAGCTAAGGAATTTACTCGAGCGGATGTCTGGCTCGAACTCCATTGCATACCCATGTGTCTGTATTGCAGAGGCCTTACGTCATGCGGACCAGCATGTCGGCCAGTGACATTCTGCAGGCTTTCCGCAGCCACCCTATTTGCTACCCCTCTACCTGGTCTATCGGGATGAAATCCCTGCTCAGAAAGGTACAGTAAGGCCAGAGAGGCCTCGCCATGGTGGATCATGATGTACTGTCTTATCCAAGTGCGTTTCCTTGATGCCTGGCCCTTGAACTCCTTCTGCCTCAGTTGCTGTGCCTCGACACGGACCTGCGCCTCTCCCGGCTGCCCGACCTGCAGGACCTGGATTACCTGTCCGACGTCAACTGGGATGCCGTGCTGAGCAAACAGATCCCCCCGAGCTTCCTTCCCAATGCAAGTCCTCCCACATCGGAAACCAGTGGCTGGTCACTGTCTTTTTAGGATAGCCAATGGCTGGCCATAGTTTTATTAGGACAGCCAATAGCTGGTCGCTGTTTTTAGGGATGGCTGACACTCGTCAGCTGTATGCAGAGCCTTGGTCTGACTTGTGCTCTTTTGACTCCGCCCCCTCTGACCCCTGCAGAGGAGGAGGCTGAACTGTGACCCCACCTTCGAGCTGGAAGAGATGATCCTGGAGTCTAAGCCCCTTCACAAGAAGAAGAAGAGGCTGGCGAGGAGGATGCGCGACCAGCACGGCTCTGAGAACTCTCCCCAGGTCAGGCTGTCCGCAGCAGCACGACCCGATGGCCACCTTCCACCCGCCTCTGTGCACGCCTCGCGGTACTGGCAGGCAGGTTGCCATGGTAACAAGAATTCCCCAGCAACCTTAACGAATTAAAGAAACATTAACGAATGCCGAAAACGCGTTAAAAATATACAAAAGTACCTGCCCGCAGCCTCTCCCAGAATAAATTAGCAGACTTTAGACTAAAAAGACTAAAACAAAACGGTAATGTCAAAGATTTATTTATCTCTTACATAAGTTAGCAAGCATTTTACTGCCAGCAGAAACATAAAAGTTAATGTGGTACACAGCAGCGGAATCTGCCGGAGACTCCATGGAGAGCAGTGCTGAGAGATCGGGGGAAGTAGGGTTGTGCAGAGCAAGGATTTGTCAAGTGTCTCTGTTAGCCTCAAGGCCCCAGAAAGTGGAGTAGATCCATCAGTGAGCTGACTTTGGCTGACAAGTAGCGGTCAGGCAGGAAGTTCGGTTTGTGTGCCCCGTGTTTGGAATTGCTTTGATAGGCAGAAATTCGGCAAATCCTCTATTTTCCTTTCTGTCCAGAAGAAGTGAAAAAAGTGAGATGGGCTTCCTCCAGCAGCACTGGGGAGCCAAGTCATTTATCAGAAGTCAGAAATCTTCTGAACTAGTTTCACTGGGACAAAGCAAAAAAAAAATCTGACAGAATGCAATATACACAGATGCTTATGAGTCAGGAAGCTTATGAATAAAACATAATGAAAATGTTTTTTCCCTCAGTTAGTGACGATCAGGGAAAATCGAATTACATCATTCTGATGGTGATGGTTGCAGCCAGCTTGTGTGTTTTGTGATGCTGTGCTCAAGTGCCTCCCCTGGTGGGCAAATGTTTGATAGCCACACGCTGTTATCCAGCCAAAGCCGTTTCCATCTGAATGGTTCACAAACATTGCTTTCGGCACCCCCCCCCATCCCACGCCCCTCTATTTCACCTTCTGGAAATATGATTATAAAGGAATCGGCTAATTTTCATGGACCATAATTACCACAGAGTCAGGTCTGCTGCGGCCGCAATATAACTATTGTTTGCGTATTTAAACATGCAATAATAAAAATGTTGATGCAGCAAGGAGACGAGTGGCGGTGCTATTGCATCAGTATCTCGGAAAAATCCCCGCACGCCTGGAGAGGGAGGTTCTGACGGCATATGGTATTGGCCAGTCAGATGCAGGGCAGACACAGTCATTAAGGCTGAGTTTGAGAACGGCTTGTGCGCTATCGAGTCCGTGTCTCCTGCACAGTGATACAAGTGGTGTGTGGAGTTCGGTATAGTCGAATCGCTTGTACGTTAAACTGCCCGCCACAAAGTCTGTGGGTTATTTTGAGTAACCGGGTCATGGTTTCTGGTCCTCCAAGAGACCTCGCTGTGGAATTTCAGATGTATTTTTCTGGCGCTTAAAGCACCACAGAAAGAACGCCATTCAGTCTCGTTATATTCCAGAGAAGCCCGACATCTCTGCGGCTGGTATCTCCAACACTAGGCACCTCCCAGCCTAACAACCTAGATGGCTGGATAGCACTAAAACCCCACTAAAACATTTTTTTCAGTTTTGGGGTGAACTGTCCCTTTAACATTTGACTTTTGACCGCTGCTATGGGTTGGTTGGTAGCCTGTGAGACACTTGTGCAATGGGAAATGAGGCAGCCCATTCCAGCATAGGGCAATAGGGTGAGAACTATGTGCAGTACTTATAAAAGCATGCCGGATCGATACGGGGTAGACTGCCCCCACCTGATGTCTGGCCCAGCTCATTATTCTGAGCTGTGCTGTTTTCTCAGCCAGCTGGAGAGTGCTCCCCGCCCCCAATCCATTCCCCACACTTTTAAAACCTTCATTGACAGGGGAATTAGCTGGGTTATCTCATAGGTAATCGAGTCATAAATTTGCCTAGTGAGGTGGGGAGGAAGAAGGAGGCATGGGCATCTCGTTTGTAGATGTTGTGTAGTCTGGTGAATGAACCCATTCACCAGACTACACAACATCTACAAACGAGATGCCCTGTGCTGATTAGGAGAAAATTACAACAGGAATATGATGTCTGGGGCTTTGGTGCCCAGGTGTCCTGAGCATCTCTGAACCACTGATCTGAGTAAATAATGACTCCAACGTATCCTTAAAGCACCATTAGTAGAACGTGGTAGCCACTATAAACCAACCGAGGCACACCTCTGCATGTCCAGAGAGCAGCAGATCACGTGTGAGGAAGTTTTTTTAGATGATTAATACTTTTCTTTCTTTTTTTTACTAACACCCGGGTTGGGTAAGAGCGTAATGAAATAACAAAACTGTGGCGCAGAATCTCCCAGAGTTCCTTGTTGTTGACCACACTTGAGTGCGGCTGGGATGACGAGCTTCAGGCTCGGCTCACACCTGCCATGTTTGCTGAATATAATACCCCAAAAGTCATCTTCTGTGTCAGCTCCTGTTAGCGTTCGCTGTCACATTGTCACTTGCGGTTCCATTGGGTTATGGTGTTGCCGGTCGAAATGGCCTCCTTGGTTTGTATCCTAGCTGCCCCTGTTTGTACAGGTTAAGTGCGTCGCTCACGGGTACAACAGCAGGGCCACTTAGACCCCGGGGACCGTCTTGTGTCCTTGGTCTACATTCTAAAAAATGCACCAGTTACAGACTGTTTCTCATGGTTAAAATGAGTGTTCGCCAAGTAGCGGATGTGCAGTGTAATGGTGGTAAAGCAGCACTAATATTGTTGCTGGCACTAAACAGTGCCATTGTTTGTGTACAGTGGCGTTCTATAGGGTTCCCGATTGTTTTTGGTAGGTATTCTACTCAGGTGATTCAGGTGAAGAACAAACAAAAGCTCCTTCTGAAATGTAAGGAGATCACTCTGAGTCTGAGTGCTGCAGGCGACCTTTCATCTTCTCGGTTCATTTCTGGGCAGATACCAGCACGAGAAATTCTGGGTTGTCCAATTAATGCCACCGCACAGCAGTTGCTAGGGGACATAACCGGGGGGGGAGGCGACAGTCGTGTTTGTTGTCAGGTGAAGCGGGAGGATTTGATAGCTCGTGGGGCCATAGTAAGGCGACCCCCTGAACTGCAACGTGATGATCGCGGGCTGGTTTGTTTTGAGAATTCCCAGGGCCATTTCAGTCAAAGTGAGGCAGTCACCTCTATCAGCTTCCCCATCTTGAGGTCATGTTCCGGGTCATCAGACTGATGCACTGTTGAGTAGGTGACCCCCTTTGTTTTCTCCCAGAATGCACTTAGTGTGTGTTCTTCAAGGCCTCTGACGCCTCTCCGCTGCACTCCCTTTGCTACTACACCACTGCTGCTCCCATGACAGAAGTTGACAGCCCTTGGTGTGGCAAGCATGTTAACTTTCGTCTCTGCTTCAATACTACAGAGCAATCAGCTTCAGCAGCGGCTGGAAAACATTCAGAGGGACTTCATCATCTTCAACAGAGAGAAGTAAGTCTACACATAATTAGTAGCTGCAAAAGAACATTACCAGTCCTTAAGATACTATCGACACAATTCTAATTCTTATTTCTTTATTGTTGTTTTTTGCTTATTACCCTTCTTTCAGTCTGCCACACTAAAAACCAGAGGTTTCAATTCATAGTTCAGTATTTAAGAGACTTCTGTTTTTTAAGAGGTAGCTATTTCAGTTCAAATTCAGTGACTCACCATTATAAATGTTTTCCTGTTTGAATGTGGTAACAGTACATGAAGTTGGTCGAATTTTAACTTCTACCATTATCCGAACGAAGAAACGTTTCGTACCGAGGGCAGCCCGTCTTCCCACAGCGCACGGGAAATAAGCCGAGACTCATTTCAGTGACTCATCGCCGTCTGATGACACCTGCTTCTGTTGCAGAATGTCTTGTGCTTGTTTGGGAAACGTAAGAGTGATGCGTTCCCACAGGTTAAGAAGAGTCACGGAGGACATGGACGAGAAGGACGTTGTCAGTAACGAGAGGTACAAGACCACCGAGGATGGACAGAACAATAACGTGGTCCCTGCTACCTTCAAGTCAGGATAGCGGCTCAGCTTGGCTGGAATGTGACCCATAGCAACGCCGTTCACAACAACCCACGACTGCATAGGCGTTCATCGAGGAAGACCCATGGTGCACCTCATCCTCTAAGACACCCTTTCCCTCCCCAAGAGTCACTCCCCCAAGGGGAGCTCAGGCAAAAAAAAAAACAAAAACATTAGGGGAGAGGGACTGATTGGTTCTGGCAAGACATCAAAGAAGATACCGGGGCCTACCGGGTCACGAGTGGCAATCTGGCGCAAGGTGCAGCGTGCTGGAGCCGCTCTGCTATTGGCTGGCTGTTCTTTTGTGCCGTTCATCACAAGCTGCCAGGAGAACATCTGCAGGGTTGGCCTCTCGGTAGGGACAGCATGTCTGACTCCGGGCACCAGACTCGCAATGTTCCTTGGCTTTGAGTATGTGCAATTCTGAAAATATTTGCCACTAGCATCTGCCTCACGGGAAAACAAGCGAGGGGCATTTGGCGCAGGATATTGTTTATGTGGTCCTCCACCTCTGCGGCTGAGCGCCAGCTTCTGTTCCAGGTCATTTTCCCGAAGACAGCTGACTGGGTTCAGGAACTACATATAAAAATCCAAGCGAATGAGTTATTGATCAAAGACTTGGCGAATTTGGAAATTTAAATAGATCTTTTCTTTTAAGTCATCTCAAAGAGGACTGTGTCATAGCCAATGTCCTCGAGGGCAGCTTCAGAAGAAGGGACTTTTTTTTTTCTTGTTTTGACATTAAGGGCTATCTGTCTATATGGTTTCTGATTCACCCTAAAGCTGGAAGAGAACCAGGTTTGACCGCTTGTTTAAAGCCGGACCATGTCTTGACATTGTTCATTGTTTTGACGCTTGCTGGTGGTGTCCTTTTCCGGTAAATTCTTACCCCACTGGGCGTGTACTCAACCCTCTGTCCGATTAGACAGAATAAGAGGAGTAATCTCATGACTGACTATTAAATCCCCATACCTGAACATCTTACCGTGAGTTAGCTGAGAACGCCTGAGGTACATGAATGAAAATCAGGTAAGAAAATATTGCAGGTTACGGAACTAGTAGCTTATCAGTTTACAGACATTAATATGCAGAGTGAAGAAAAACAAATGTTGGCATAGAAGGAACATGACTGTGTCCAGTGCTGATATTTGCTATTCTAAGGTGTACTTATCATGTCGCTGAGCTAAAACAATCTCACTTTATCTCCATTAGCATCTGGCTAATAGGATGGACACTTTCATACATGGGGCACTATGCTACTATTGAGCCATGCGGTTTTTATTGGCTATTAGACTGGCTTTCTTCAGGTCTGGACTCCTCAAAATACTCAGAAAATACAGGGATGCTACAAAGCGGTCTGAGCTTTGTTTATGCTTAGAGGTGCCCTCAATACACTAATGTCCAGTAGGCCATGTTGTTCATGGTCTGAATGAATCTGTTGACGGTTCATGATGTTAATGGATTATAGGGTACCATTGAGACTACTGATTTTCTGCTTATTTATGTCTTGCAAAAATTGTAAAACAATAGACTGCAATGGGTTTACCTCAGTGATGATGTACAGGTAGCTATTCCAAGATATGCTTAACAGCAACGTAGCACTTTAGAAGGTGGCCTTGGTAGATGGAGGTGGGACGCTTTGTGAACTGATCTTTTGTCCGGGATAACCTTAATATGTGATTTGTGATTATTAGAGGATATACAGCACAGAAACTGATAAGAAAACCAAACCCCACAGTAATGACCACTATGAAATAAAAAGAACTGTGTATTTGATTCACTGGGTTCTTCTCTATATTTTTCTTTTCTCAGTCTGGCCTGTTTTTAAATGTAATCAAATACTGCCACCTGGTGACCGCACAAGGCATTGCTTTACCTCAGAGCACATAATTCTGTAACACAAATATCTAGTAGTACAATTTGCAGCTGTTATTAATACTGAGGTACGATATTGGTTTTTACCTGATCACTGGTCCTTATCTGTATCTGCTGAGGTACGATATTGGTTTTTTCCTGATCACTGGTCCTTATCTGTATCTGCTAATGACTTCTGTTAGTAGGTCTCTGGATTTAATAACTTGCCGATTGGATATTTACCAAAACTAGGGTCCAAATTATGTGGGTCAAAAAAGCCTGATTACTACAGCAGAAGCATTAGCATCCGTAGCTGCCTGCTGGCCTGATACTACCTGGGGCAGAAGAGGTTTGAGAGCACGAGGCATGGACTTTACCCCAAGGTACAGCTGTTTGGTGCAGTTTAGTATCTCAGCAGCTGGATTATGCAACATCAAAATACATTTTGTCAAACATAAATCAATGTCATGTGCCTGCCCCTTTAAACAGGCCCCCACAACAAATGACAAAGTTTTCCCGGCTTTGGTTGCTGGGAACTTCAAGGCATTTCAATCATTTGCTCTTGTTCAGTTACTTAAAGGAGCAGCGCGCAAAAAACAGCAGCGAATCACAGGAATCCTTGCTTGGGCGGGTACTTAGACAAAAAACAATTCTGCGGGGTGATGTCGGTGTGGATAAGCAGCCTAAATTTAGGGCTCTTTTGTACCAATTGACCGTTTAACTGGAAACAGGAAGCTGGTTTAAGTTTGGTTTGTTTGCCTTGATTTTTAAAGGCATGCTGTGCACTCCAATTCTCACAAAAGTGGTTTTGTTTTACAGTGCGGTAGAAGTACATGGCGTTGGGAATGAAACGGCCACAATAACTTTGGTTTCCAAACAGTAGGGACCAGAACACATTATTCCCGCTGCTGTTTTAGTAAATAGTACTTTTTCAGTAATAGTACTTGGCGGCGTGGTTAAGCGCTTCGCTTCACAAGGTTGGAGTTTCCTCCATGGCTCCATGGCTGTGGAGTGCTCTCCCAGGTCGTCGTGGGGTTTCCTCCAGGCACTCCGGTTTCCCCCCGAGAACACGCTGAGGCTGAGTTCCCAAATTGCTCATAGGTGTGAGCATGCCCTGCCATGGGTTGGTGCCCTGCCATGGGCTGGTGCCCTGTCCAGGGTTATTCCATGCTTTGCATCCATAGGTTCCGGGATAGGCTCCAGACCCCCACGACAAGTGGGGCATCTAAATAGTTTTTTAATATTTTAAATTGTGAGACCACTTTTGCCAGCTTCTGCCATGAAGTTACTACTGCTAGAGAACAGGAAAGAAGGTCATTTGTAGAGATCTAGGCCACGGGATTTAAATATCTCACCTGTTTTTCTCCCAGTAACACATGGATGTGTCAACATATATGGGCCGGCACTCAGAGCAGCTGAGGACACTGCCGGCCCGGGGGCCACTCCTGAGAAATCACGCTGCTGAACTTTTGAACGGGTGACGTGACCCAAATTCCAAGCCTAGCATTAGCTTCGGCTAATAGCTACATAGACACTGGACCGTTGATTTAATCCCAGCTTCTCCAGCAGCATGAAAGGCATGGGTATGATGCCTGTGATCGGAAGGTCGCTGGTTCAAATCCCAGAGTCGGCAGAGTGATGTCACCATTGGGCCCCTGAGCGAGGGCTTTAACCCACAAATGCTCCAGGGACTGGCTGACAATGCCTTCTCAAATAAATCACAGTCCCTTTCGATAAAAGCATCTGCTAAGACAAACAAAAAAACATAAGTGTAGTCATTATCCAGACTGCCCAATAATTCATGTGCTTTGGTCTAGACCAGTATAGAGAAACTTTAAGTGGTGCAGACCTCATGCATCGATTATTATAACACGATTCCCATTGAAACAAGGT
This sequence comes from Petrocephalus zakoni, assembly GCA_026774425.1. Lineage (NCBI taxonomy): Eukaryota > Metazoa > Chordata > Actinopteri > Osteoglossiformes > Mormyridae > Petrocephalus > Petrocephalus zakoni. The sequence continues at coordinate 3,506,080 of JAODKN010000048.1, read as the reverse complement.
TGCCAGATCGGTGTAGCCAGCTGGTCTGCTGCAAACACTGATGACATCTGCTGATAATGCTGCCCCAGAGAGGGAAGACAGCAGGAAGACAGGACTGGGAAGATGATGAGAGCTTCCAGCAGATTCTCACAAGTCACCGGGAAGTCTGGACTGAGTTTTGGCATCAGTGGTGTAGCAGCTGTGCTGGGAAACCCTGTCAGAGCTCATTAAATGCACCAGTCACACTGATCATTTTCAAAGTAAATTTCACATGTCACCTTTAAGTCCTTCTTGGGAGCACTGTGGTGACACGTTGGGAAAAAAAACACTCGGAATGGCTGATGAATGTCGATTTACTATGCTGTTAAGAATGTGAACTTGTGGCTTTTGTCTGCAGGTCGGGGCAAATTTTAAGGGGGAGATGTAAAGTCTTTCAGTTACAAACGGTGCTGACGGAAGCACAAAGGTTGTCAGGCATGAATCTACACACAAGTTTCCTGTGCGGAGTGAAATGAGCAGGGGGGAGCGGCATTTTGGAGCCCACCAGACCCCCCCATTAAGGCAGAGGAGTCATTTAGATTGCAACTCGTGTTTATTCCGAAAAAAAATCGTACAACCACAAATCACGTCGTTGTTTTTTTTTTACCTGCTTTTACTGGGTTCTTGGTACAACAGTAAAAAAGAACATAAAAAAAACAAACCAAAACAAAGTAACATAAATATTAAAAACCGACTGCGTTTCTGTTCTCACACCATTCAGTGATTGTAGCTCCTATGCAAAATTGATTAACGCTGCAAAAAAAAGTAAAAAAACATCTCTCTCATCACTACAGCGCAAACGCTTACAAAATCCTGACTGACTTCTCTCCCGCTGCGACACACAGATGAGAAACATCCAGACTGTACGTTGAATCAGACAGTCTTTCCCACATCGCCTTTTGCCAAAAATAAAGCTGCTCCTAATCTTGTCTGGCTATCTCCATAGACTCATCGATGTTAAAGGCTCTAACAGCAGAGGGCAACTCGGGGAAAAACTGACTCCCTAGCCTATGCCCTGCGGCATAGACGCTACAGACTGCAGCTGATCAACCAGCATTGAGACATGAGCCAAAGTGAACACAGCTGAGCCAGGGGTAGCTGAACCTTATTCCCAGGATTCCAAACCTTCTCCCAGCAGGAGGAGAGCCACTGGCCCTGCCCCGCCACACCAGGGTCTGACCTCAGCACACCTGAGACCCAGAACCCCGAAATAAACAAACGCCCATTGCTGGGAAAATAATACACCAGATTATTCTGGATCAACATCTGTATTTCCCAGCCGCTAACTTTTCCATGGAGTGTCAGCGATGGGAGTGCTCAAGTTTTATGGGAGCTGACAGAAGCTGACTGCCCGTGTCGGCAAAGGAACAGAAATCGGAATGGCCGCAGGTTAATATCGTTATTTCGAAGCAGGTTGTTCCGTTTAGCGTGGGTATTCGTCTTTTCTTAATATCAAACGCATGGCCAGAGTTATCTACGCAAGCAAATTAAGCTATGAGTTACTGCACTTCATTTTCTCTTCGGAAACCAATGTTATTTTCCCCCCAAATTATCCGCTAAATGTGCAATTAGAACAGGCAAGAAAGCTGTAGATTAGCAAGCGAATGCAAATGACAGTTACAACGAACAGCCAGGACCAAGCGCTCAGGAGGAAAGGGAAACATGGTCCTCTTCTACCGGACACGTTCTCGCGCGATTACAAAATCTGCAAACCGGATATGTGTTTTTCTTTCAGTCTCGATTTTTTTTATTTTTTATTATTTTTTTTATTTTTCACGCTATCAAATACTCCTGGTTCAATAACCCAAGGATACAGCAACTGCACCATTCACAAAGCTACAGGACATCTAACCAGAACTCACACTGCCACCTATGATGCGATTCACGGAAACTGCGAAAACGCTGCTGCGCGGGTATGATGCAGCAAGCTACCTGAAATTAACTTTAAAAAGCCCGACAAACCAAAAAAAAAAAAAGAAAGAAAATCAACGTAAAAATAAAAAACGTAAAAAGCAACATTCTGAAACTGGCAGTATTCCTTTTCCTAGAAAGCAGGCAAAAGAGAAAGGAAGTGATTTTCTGTGGAAGGGTTTTCAGATGTAGATCCTTTATTTCTGAAGCACCATTATAGAGAGTTGTTATGAAGGAATATTGTACTCACATCACGCAAGAAAAAAAAGCAAATCTATAATCACTTGTTACTGTACTTTAAATAGCTGAAGGAAGCCGCTAATTAAGATGGAAATGAAAATGTATACAGAATTATGGGTTTATGCAACATACAAAATGTGGGATAAACATGAGATTATATTTAGAACAGAATTATATGACGCTTACATGAAATGGATTTGAAGCTGTAATTTACAGGATATATGTATAGGGAATGAATGAATTTTAATGCTACGCAATGACCAATCAATGGAGGCGATCTGTAAAGTGACCTCATCATCCATCTGTTCCACAGGTTAACTGTTACCGCTAAAAACAACGTGTGGAAAAGCTAACCATTTCTGTGACTAAGTCTGTTTCTTGGAATTTGAAAAGTGTAAGCAGCCTATTCCTCGGCATATTTTTTTCGTTATAACTTGTTTACTTTCTCTGCAATTTGAGGCTTTCTGAGGAGAAGGAATACTGTCCTCTTAAAGCTATAGCAGGTAGCGCTCGTGATTGGTAAGGCATGAGGATTCAGTGTTTAGCTTGACTTGAACTTTAACCAATCATATCTCCTTCCCCAGGGCCTCTAACTCTTTAGCTGAGAGATGTGATGTTGGAGCGGCCACCAGGGGGCACTACGATACGCCGGCCGGCTGGCCGGATTGGGGTTTCCTCTGTGGTTGGAGCACCTGTGGGATTGAAAAATGGGGGGGGGGGGGGTTAATCACAAAACGTATTGTACAGCACTCTACAAGCAAGTCGGTGCTTGTTTTTTTTTTTTGTTTTTTACAACCAGCCAGACTTCATGACCGTCATGTTCATGTTACTTTGACCCTCTGAAAAAGGACAGATTAGAAATAGAAAGGTCCACAAAGTCAAGAGGGAAAAAGTGAGGCTGCAGGGAGGTGTGGCTCTGGCCAAATGATGTCAGGAAGGGGGGAAGTCAGTTCAGTGCCGCCGGTCACTTCGACAGTTAGTCCGTGGTTCCCACAGGTAAGTGTCGGGTCTGTCAGCCCCTTGTCGAGGCCTGCAGTGCGGTGGCCACATTGAGCCAAGTTGTCATAGAAAAATGGTCAAAAACGGTCCAAGTTCAAGCGCCCAGATTTTCGGCCGGTTTACAAACTGGCGTTTGCCCGGGCTGGACGGTGTAACAAAGCAGTGCGGCACTGTAGCAGCGCCATGAAGGTAGCTGGGGCTTGGATGTTTGTAGGAAGATCAAAGTGGAAGAAAAACTTTCTATTACAAATAAGGCTCTCCAGAAAGTTGAAGCGGTGCTGATGACACACATACTTTCTGCCATAACTGATTACTGCACGTACCAGGGCAGAAACCAGTACACTGTTACCATTAGCAAAGAGTGGACGTCTTAGTATTATATATAAAACCCTGTTTTATTAGCTTACGTCTTCCACTTTAAACAGAGGCTTCTCTTCAGGACCGGCACATTGAAATGATTATTTTTGACCACTTAGGAGACTCCATCACTGACACTCAGTCTAATAAGTCTGTTTAATAAGGACCTGTAAACAGCATATGTTTTAATGCACTACAGGGCCAGAAAAGTGTCTCTCACGCCATCTGATTGCTTAGTCAGCAGACAAAAAGAGTTACGTAAGAGCGGGTGAACCGGGGAGGGATGGGGAAAGGACCCCTGCGTGACCTTCAAGCCGAAAACAAGCCGAAGCAGGCGATGGGCAAACATGGGCAGCATGTTCATTATAATCAAACACAGCACAATAAGTGCAGAACAACACACTGCAAAATTCTGCAAAGGCACATCGACACTGGTAAGGAAGCATCGGGATTAGAATGCCATGGGTGGCCGTTTAGCACAGACCAGGTCTCCCTGCTCAAGTGAATTGGAAGGTTGCTGGTTCAAATCCCATCATCAGCAGAATAACTTCACAGCTGGGGCCCTGAGCAAGGCCCTTAACCCCCAATTGCTTCAGAGGTAAAAGAGAGTGATTATATATATAAGACAGCCACATCACTCATTGCAGGTGACTGGCAAACTGTAAGCAGTCCATAGGGGGTGCTTTTGCAACATCGGGTAGAGACACTCTGCTTGAAATTAAACTACATGGGGTATAAGCTAATTTATATAAAATCCAGCAGTACAAATGTCCTTTTTAATGAAGCCAGTAGCAACACAATGGCCCAAATTTCAGTGGATTATGAAGCTAAATATCATTTAGTGCGTTTGCCAAATTGGGCGTGTCCCAGTGCTTCCTTGACCAATGGGAGGCGGTGGAATGAACAGTAGGGGGAGGGACGTGATGAGCTCACCGCGTTGTGCAGGGTTACCTGCTAAACTGAATCCGGAGTGGTGCAGGTTCCTTACGGGTGGCGTCTGCTTGGTGGGAGAGGTGCGGGCTGAGGCCGACGGGGTTCCTCCCCGGGACATGGGCGAGAACTCGGACACCGGTCCGTCGTACATCCCCCTGGGCACAGGCCTCAGAACTGCCAGCTTGTGCAGGAAACGGACGGAGAGAAGACGAGAGAGAAAGAGAGAGACTGGGTGGTTATTCGTGTATGAAAACTCCCTTCATGTCAGCACAGTATAACACGCGTGACACCAAATAAATTCATAAAGCTGTTTCTGCTTATGTAAAAAATGTGCACCCCAACTGGAATGCTGGAAGGAATTTCCTGATTGGCCAGCAGGGTGAGGGGGCGTGGCGGGAAGGAGGGAGAGTTTGGCAACAGCCGATCTGATCAGACTGCTGGCCCTCGCTTGTGGTCATGTGCCACTCGCGGGCTTTTAAGCATCGCTATGTCAACGATCCAAGAAAAACACAGATGCCCCACGGCAAAAACAAGGTAACATTGCCAGCCTTTTCTCCATCAATCAAAGGTTCTGGAGGTTTCTTATCCATCAATATACCCATCTCCCTAAACTAACAGTAAGAAGTCAAGCATAACCCCAAACATAAACTATGTTTCAGTCACCTTTATTTAACTCCATAAACCTATGCTAGTCCGAGCCTGAAGTTGTGAAACCAGTTTGAGAAAAACAGGCACCAGACGCATCAGCATAGCATCATTACATGGCAGAGTCAAAGCTCGCGCTGGACCTAGTCCCTCCATAACCAACTCACAGGTTTGCAGTTGGTACATTCCACCCCACACCCACCCCCGATAAATCGGCCTCCCTGCTGAGGCAGTTCTTGCATTTTCTGGAGGCTTCTATTTGCCTTACACACTCCGATTACTATTCTTACTCTTGCGTAAGTTGATTGTGAAAACGGTCCAACTCTTACGATAACTTTGGTAACTTTATAGTCCTCTCATAATAGTTTTCCCTCTACCGGTCTGGGAATAAAGGAACAGAAAAGGCAATAAAAGTAATACACACTTGGGGAAATTGCTGGAGAGTGGGGAGGTATTCGAGACAAGGACAACTTTCCTGTAGCTTACTGATCTCGAGCCAACAGTATGGGGAAATGCCGGTAATGCACGACAAAATCAAATGGACCCGTTCAAATCAAAAATGCAGTTGTTGCGGGGTCTGGTCTGAATTACGCCAGAGTGTGAGCGTGCCTGACGACTGGCTGTTTCCCGAGAAACGCGAGTAAATAATGGTACTTATTGAGTGAGCTATTGGCTTGTCCAGGGCACAGCGAGATCAGGCAGGGGCATTGTAAAATCCATGCCACATTCAATGAGGTCGTAGGAAAGCAAAGAGACAAGAGTGACGTTTAGTTCCCCCAACCCCCCCGGCCCATGTTCATGTCACTGACAGCGATAGAGTGCACTTAAAATGCTCAATGTTCTCCTGGGGTATTTTGGATTCAAAGTGACGCTCAGTGGTGTAAGGAGCGCACCAGTCTTTTTTACTGAAACCACTTCGATTGTTTGTAGGTAAAGGCAATAAAGTCCAAATACTTTTGGCCCAGAAACATGTACAGAGTCTCTCCAGAGCCACTTCAACATGTTGAATGCTGTGGTGATCTCATGCAAACGAGGCATGTAGCTGTCCAGAGTCCCAGATGTCCTTCTACGCTACTGCTAATGACTATCAGAAGACTGCAGGATGTAAAAATAACCACCTACAGCTGCTAAGCAAACACGTTTATCGGAGGTAATTTACAATTCCCACCCATTTATATGGATGGAATTTATGAGACTTGTTTGGGCTAACTTGTATCTTGTCCAAGGTGTTCCCCTGTGCTTCCTGGGGCAGACTCCAGGTCAACATAACTCTGTACTGGAAAAGTAGATATGGAAGATGTACAGATGGACAGTTAAGTAATCCTGTCAGGTATTCCAGCAAGTTTTATCCAGGGACTTAAACCAGCAACCTTCAGGTTAAAGGTCCAAGTGTTTAACTACTACAGTATCATTCTCCAGGTCGGCATGTAGCTCAGTGTTACAGTTAGGATAATTTGTCTGTGATCGGAAGGTCACCATTTCAAATCCCAGGGTTGGCTAAGTAATTTTACTGTTGGGCCCTTGAGTAAGGCCCTTAGCCCTCAATTAATCCAGTGATAACCTGACCCTGCTTTGGGCTCCTGTAGCTCAAAAAGTAGAACATTATGCTAATGACCTAAAGGCTGTCGGTTCAAATCCTAAGGAGCACACATGCATTTTTAACCTACCCTCTAGTGTGAGTCACTTTGGATAAAAGCATCAGATAAATAGCTACATTGTTCGGCAGTTAAAATGAAAACACCTCCCAGTTTATACAGACTGTTTGATTGGCAGACATTATGTCACCAGGGCCTGGGAAGGCTGGCTGATTGTACTGGGCATGCTCACCTGTTTCCTGGCTTTTATCCGCTTGTAAGCAAAGTCAGGGAAGGGGGAGCAGGGAATAAAGCGGCCAGTGCCAGACGTGACGTGCAGATTCCCGTCCTCCAGGACGATCTTGCCCTGGCAGATGACCACTAGGGCGGCGCCGCGGAGCTCCATGCCCTCAAACACGTTGTACTCAGCGGCCTGTGGCATATGGAAGTGGGGTTGCTGTCAGACACATGACCAGGTTCCCACAGTCACACCAGACTGAAGGACCCTGCAATTTCACCCCGACGGCCATTGAAACCGATTAACTCATTTATATGATTCATTTAAATGCATTTGTCATCTTAATGCAGAATAAGCAAGACAGCAACTATTTGTAGCCACCCTGTCATTTTACATTTTTCAACAATGAAATGATTCAACAAATAGCTTTTAATGAGAACAATGGAAACTTTCCAACATATAAATACTGACTGATCTGACTATTAGTCAATGACTACTCTTTGGGGTACTTGGGGTATAATTAGTTTTTTTTTTTGGGAAACAGACAGAATAACGTAGTAATCTACCTTTATGAATTAACCCAACGTTAAAATAAAAGAGTGGCAACCTACAACCTACAAATCTGTTAAGAGGTGCTAATAAATGAAACCTACTGGAAACTGACTGCAACTCTCCAGCACCTGGCCACCTGAAGGCTGAAACGCAGCTGACCCCAAACTGACAGGATTCAGATGTTTTCTTTCTGCCCTAAATTACTTGTATGACCACTTCAGTTGGCCTCTCGCTCATGCAGACATGAGCCGCCGCGCTCTTCACATTACCTGCCAATGCAAAACTTTCCCAGATACCCCTGGGACATTGTGACTTTTAGATAATACCCAAATGTAACCGATTGTCATGCCACCGACACGCCTGTGTTCTCCTAAGTAAGGACAGTATTATGTTTTCTGTGAAAATGAGCTGACTGCAACCTTTCCAATGTCACTAAATGTGTGGTTAGTTAACAGGCTGGATACTTTGGGATTTTTAAAGGTGCCCAGAGGGCCTACATCTCTGCTGAATTTAGGGATGTGAACCACCGTGAACTGGTTGCTGTGGAGTTTGACTGAATCACGAAAGCATTTGGCATAGATCATGCCTCACGCTGCATGCCAGTTTCTCCAGAAACAATGCTGTAGTTATTCAACAAAGATAAACAAACATCATCTTCAAGTCCAAGGCCCATGTTACACTCATCCTTAACATCGTTGGGACATAACTAAGTTGAGATTTTTAAATACCTGTTTAGTCTTAAGTTTAGACACTTATCCAGTCTGTACAGTAGAATACTTTATGCACGGGGTGTCCAACCAAATCCTTTCCCTGGGTTTATTATCCTTCTGGAGTTTTTTTAAGGGCCAGCCGTTCAGAGCAGGGTGGAAGTGCCCCGACTTAAAGACAAAAGGGCTTTTCAGAGTCTACTGTGTGGCAACTGAGACACAGGACTCAGCACTGGGTGGGAGACTGAAGCAGGGAGTTTCTGCAAAGATGAGACTGAGGCCTGCTGCTAATTAACCACATGTGTGGGAGATGTGAATTTGATACACCCCCGCCTGGCCATTTGGCTTATGAAGACAAGCAGCTGCCATCACACAGCTGGACAGAACAGACCTAAACAACATGCACTCTCTCTCTCTCTCTCTCTCTCTCTCTCTCTCTCTCTCTCGCTCTCTGTCTCTCCCCCCACAGCACACTCTGATCACTGTGCTCCTTCCTGGACAGGATGCAGTGAGCGGTGTCTGCCAACCATGATGTCACGGCCCAGCCCCACTGGAATAAACACGAACCAGGGCGACAGAAAAAAAACAGTTGCGATAAACCACATTGTTGTGTCCATTCTGGGAAGGGTGCGAGACCCGGAGAGGTATTCTGCTATTCCCAACACCGGTGGGGGGGGGGGGCCTAGAGAGGAATCTGCGCGGTTCATTCTGGGGATCGTACGTACGGCTGAGGTCTGCATGTTGTGAGGGACTGGGAAGGTGACATCACCTCTTAAGAACCTGGATCTCACTGGATCTTTCCCACATATGGGAAAGCCATCAAGGGCTCTCTGTACCGTCTACGCACCCCACACTCTTTCTGACTTCCCCCTATCTGCATCTCTTCACCTTCCTCTCTTCTGTTCCACTTCTCTCACATCCTCTCCCTTCACCCTCTCCCTTTACATACAGGAAGTGTGCCCTGTGGACCTGTCCTTGACCACGAACTGCAGCAACTCTTCCCCCCGCGTGACCCTTGCTCCTGTCTGATTGGCGCTCGTCTACCTAGGTCCCACCCCCAACCTGCTGCCCACCCCTAACGGATGGCAGAGGCGAAGCTCTCTCTGATGATACAGATACCCACTGGTGGTATAAACAGGGCTCCAGTAGGGGCACAGACACTCTGGCAAATTTTGGGGCCCAGTACTCAAAGGTAAAACCTGTAAAGTTATATGTAGGACTGGGCAGGGGGCCCCAAATGTCTAGCTATACCCCTGGGTATAAACTCCCCTCTGTGAACCCTATTCCCCAAGCAATGTGATTTTATAAAATAAACTTATATAGGACCAATGGGGGGAGATGTACTGTATCTAAGGCCAAAATAAAAAAGAATGAAGTACAAATAAGTTGAAATGGAAGAGAATTCTGCAGGCAAGCCTGTGAGCCTGGCTGCTTGGTGCCCCGTACCGTCTGTGGTATTCGCTCCCTCGCGCTCCCCCTCCTCCTCCATGCGGCTCTGCTTTCACAAAACATACCGCGCAAAGGAATCTGGATAAAGTAATCCACTAAATACTGGGAGACACAGCCGACACATCTTATTGGCTACGAGGGCCCGCAGGGAGTCCATTTCCTTTCTGAGGAGCAGAGAGGCGGGCTGGATGCAGGCCATCATCCCCCCCCCACCCCCCCAGGAAAAGCACACCGCACTCCTGGCTGTGTGCCTGAAGCCCCCCCACACACACACACATACACCGTGTGCAGCCCGTCTGACATACCGAGTTGTGCGTCTTGGCCGTGATGGTCCGGACAGCATCAGCATCCCAGATGACCAAATCACTGTCAGAGCCCACGGCTATCCGACCCTTCCGGGGATACAGGTTCAGAATCTTGGCGGCGTTGGTGCTCGTCACAGCGACAAACGTATTCTCATCCATCTTGCCTGTGACCTGGAGTCAACCACAAGAGGTGTACTGAATTTCTTACATGTGGTTATTGAGGGTGGGGGTGGGATTGGGGAACCTACTAGCTTAATTACATTGTATTCATGATTATTGGCCAGTTTCTGTGAGAAGGAAAAACAGTATATGACAGCAGGCATTTCCTGTTTACGTCAAGCAGTGATACACTGGTTTTGCCTGAAGAGAGCGAAACGCAGGAAGGGAAAGCTAAGGAACAAGGGAAAGGAGGACTGTGACAGAGAGAATGCAACGCAGGGAGGGAAAGCTAAGGAACAAGGGAAAGGAGGACTGTGACAGAGAGCAAAATGCAGGAAGGGAAAGCTAAGGAACAAGGGAAAGGAGGACTGAGAGAGAGAGCAAAATGCAGGAAGGGAAAGCTAAGGAACATGGGAAAGGAGGACTGTGACAGAGAGCAAAACGCAGGAAGGGAAAGCTAAGGAACAAGGGAAAGGAGGACTGAGACAGAGAGCAAAATGCAGGAAGGGAAAGCTAAGGAACATGGGAAAGGAGGACAGAGAGCAAAATGCAGGAAGGGAAAGCTAAGGAACATGAGAAAGGAGGACTGAGAGCAAAATGCAGGAAGGGAAAGCTAAGGAACAAGGGAAAGGAGGACTGAGACAGAGAGCAAAACGCAGGAAGGGAAAGCTAAGGAACAAGGGAAAGGAGGACTGAGACAGAGAGCAAAACACAGGAAGGGAAAGCTAAGGAACAAGGGAAAGGAGGACTGAGACAGAGAGCAAAACGCAGGAAGGGAAAGCTAAGGAACAAGGGAAAGGAGGACTGAGACAGAGAGCAAAACACAGGAAGGGAAAGCTAAGGAACAAGGGAAAGGAGGACTGAGACAGAGAGCAAAACGCAGGAAGGGAAAGCTAAGGAACAAGGGAAAGGAGGAC
>JAODKN010000048.1:3470013-3486098 GCA_026774425.1 Petrocephalus zakoni | reverse complement strand
TTGAATAAGTCAAATGTTGAATAAGTCAAAAATCTGATGGTGGCACCTGGGGTGTCCAATCAGATTTCAGGGGGGGGGGCAATGCTACCCCAGCCTCCACTCTGGCTACTGCCCTAATAAAACTCCTTTTTGCTTTACCCAGATGCCCGCACTTGGGGGCCCCCCCCCCCCCCCCCCCCCCAGAGGCCAGAACAGAAGACAAAGGGACCCGCCAAGCGAAAAGCCAACAATGCCCAATAATGTTTTGAGAACAGGCTGGAGCTCGAACATCCCGATGCATCACATCTGGAAGTGGCGTTACGTGGCCTGCAGAGAGCGGCGGATGCCAGCTGTGGACGCCGGGCCCCAAGCCATAACCACATGGGCAATGGGGCACTTACTGAGTTACTTACTTAATGAGGCCATCCTCCATGTAAATGTCGGCGTAAAAGGACTGGTCATCGTTCACGATCCTGCCACCCTTGATCAACAGCCTGTCGCTCTGGAAACAGAGGAGACATGCCGTGTTATGGGCAATCGACACAACTCCATAGCGCCGCCCTGGTGTCCATGCAGTTCTCTCATAAAAGGTGAAGATTATGGGGAGCGTGGGGGCCACCCGGCAGACCCCACGCAGATCTGTATGACCACCATACACAGCTGCCTCTGCATAGTCACACATTGGTGCAGCTGGAGCAGGCACCGCAATTCGCCTGCAGGGGGCGCCAGTGAGATCCAGGTACATCCTGAGCTGAAACCATCAAGGGCATACATAAGAGGTGTAGGGTAAGCCATGGAACACTAGGATAAATGCGTATGAGCACAGAGGACTGGTTGGGTGGGGGGGGTAGTATGGGAGAGTGGCCCCGTTGGCATGGAGATGAGACTCTAGTTGGGGAAGACTGCCTTAGTACAACCCGAGCTTGCTCCGGCATTAATACGAAAACCATCAGGTGCTAAAAAGCCACACAGTGGGGAAAACTATTTTTATGTCAGACAGGAGCAGGGGGTGTGGGTTACTGGGGGGCTGTTACATATTCAAGTATTCATATAATACGACATGTTGAAATCTCAATTTCTATAAAACGCTTGACTTTAGTTCATGAGCCCACAGAAATCAAGTATCGATTTTCCCCATCGGCACACATTTAATGCGATTTACTACCTGGCTGGGGAGTCGTTGGCGGCTGCACGCCTTTTCAAATGAAGCCACAGCAGGCCGAGTGCTGACAGCTGCAGGTCTCCCGCTACCTGGGAGCCTCACACAGAAAATCACGCAGAGGACAGTGTCTGACAGATTAAGGATAACATAATCATATCACAGATGAGACCCCTGGGCCAATCAAAACTGTGAATATGTACACTGCTCTAAATAAGATGCCATAAACCATAGGGCCTATGGGTCCTGGGGTGATTCTAGGATCTTTATTTTTTATTAAGGTAGGGGGCATAAGGTAGCCATAATTCTTACAAACAGGTAAACCTTTACATTAGCGAATGGAACGTTTGAAAGTAGTGATTGGCCCGTGGAGTACCCTGTCCCCTGTCAGTCAGCTTTCAGGTGGGACCAGGACCCCTGTTGCCCCGCCCCTTTTCAGATCGCCTGTGTGTGTTTTTGTAATTGTCCATCTTCTAAACATTTATCCTGGGCAAGGTCACGGGGGGGTCCTCGAGCCCATCCCAGGCAGCACAAGCCTGGGGTACATCCTGGATGGGATGCCAGTCCGTTGTGAGGATTTGTGATTATCTGGATGCAATTTCCATGTGTTCAACCCTTGACGTGTACACAATGAACCCAGCTTCTTCACACATGCCTGGCCAATCTCCCCACTGACAGACACCCCTATACGGAGTGGGCCACAGCCTTCTGCCCCCCCCAAACCCCCTCACACTGCTGGACAGCAAGAGGAACCGTTTGACCAATCAGAAGCTGGTGAGCCACATCGGCCCCCTTGTTATGCTAATGCTAAGGAGCTCATTCTGGGCGTGACAATGGGTAGCGTCTGGGTCTAAAACTAAAACAAAAAAATATGTATCTACATCGCTCTTCCCCTCCAGACAGCTCTGAGTGGATCAGCAACACCTGCAGGTTCTGTCCCAGAAGAGCGGCAATACAGAAGCAGCCCAGAAATCTCGCCCAGAGAAGAGAAAGGCACTCTGTCACAATGTGCTACTCATCAGAACCGCCGCGGAAGTCTCCACACCGCTGCAGGCTCTTATCCACACTCTACCCTCCACTCGCTCCACTATATAACATTTTACATGCTATGTGCTCTGGTTTAAGTCTGGAAATATCAAAATCTATTTTTATTGGACAAAGTTTAGTAGGTTAATGCATTTCTATAAATTTCTTAATGGGTGGAGTCGAGTGGGAGGGAGGTTTTAAAGAAAAACGAAAGCCTTCTGAACCTCTGTGATTCCTCCGCAGGTGAAATTACAAATGAGCATGTACAAATTCATTTAAGTTACGTCATGTATTTTACACAGAATTATTTTTGGCTGCTGGAAAACACGGCTACCCTCACAGGACAGAGGGACACGACGAATGAGGAATCCAGTCAAATCACGATATGTTTTTAATTGAATAAGTTTGAAAAATGTATCTGTTTCGAAATGCGTGGACAGTTGCACGGATGAAAATTTAAAGGAAAACAATCCCACAGCTGGCCACTCTAATTTTACTGGAGACCGTTGAAATTTCCCTAGAGTCACGGATCCAGATAATTTTGTGCTGTGAGGCACCACAGCCGATCCAGTGGGAACGATGGCACTCTGTTCCGTCTCACCACAAGCCCAGGGGTCTAACTGCTGCTCACCCCAACTGTCACTGTGGTCGCAATCCACCAAACAAGCAAGACAGCACTACTCAACTCTGATATCTATTGGACAGTTCCTGGGAAAAGAAGGCGGGTCTTGGTGGAGACTCGACCAATTATGTCAAGCACGGAAGCTGACCTTTGACCCTTTGCTCTTATCTGGTGGAAGAGGAACATGGGGGCGGGGGGACGGTGGAATGCTGGATGAATATAAGAGGATATCAAGTTGTTTTATTACCATGGTCACCCTCAGCTTTGATAAAAGAGCGTGCATTAAAACATGAATGATGCTCCTGCCCTAGGGGATTATCAGAGGCTTAAATGTGGTTAAGTGATCATCTGGCGTTAAACCACAGATGATCCATGACCAGTGGTCCTGACCTCAGCAGAGCACACTATACTTCCTATGCAGATGGTTTCTAAAGTCCATTAAGCTCAAATCAGCTTAATGTATGATACATCAGCTGGCTAGACCTACCACAGGGACTGTGCACCATGCATTAGGAAACCATTAATGCACACTGAACTTTTTTATTTTTAGTTTTAACCTGCAAAGTACAAATTTTGCAATTGATTTGGGGGGAAAAAGCTAAATGCATTCCTATTAAATGACTCATTTGCCACGTTCCCGGACAAAATTCTACAGCAGAAAAAAAAATTATCCAGCAATTTAATTTTGAAACCACATTTTAATTTTGTCTTAAGTTGGTCTGCACGGGGTTTGTTTTACGAAAGGGAATTAAAATGCTATCATAAAACCTTAACTGGGGAATCCAGGCATTGTTCTGCTACATGACTTCAATAAGCTTTAATAATGACGTTTACTCAACGTTGATTTCAAGCCCTAAATGTAACATGTTTTAGGGTTGTTAGGGGAGAAAAAGGGCCTCCTTTAATTCTAGGGCTTGGAGGCGAGTACATATACTAAGATGTGGTCATACAACGCAGCATTTTTATAGACTGGAAGGCGACATGAATGAACTTCTGTTGTTGCTAACAGGAAAGTACAACAGCCAAAAAATACAGCCAACAGAATATTACAGAGGACACCGGCTCTGATGCCAAGATGTGTAAGTTAGGCGCGGAGACATGGATGGAAGGAGAGAATCACTCTGCATGCAAGCCAGCGCCTTAGCTCCAAGCCTGTTGCCTAGCAACAAAAATATTTACTTTTTTGTTCAAAGGCAGATTTTTTTTCCCGTGGAAATGTCAAAACTGCATAGCTTACCAATCAAAGAAAGTTGCCTCGCTTCTCACACGCTCGCCCAAAGATCGTTATCCCGAAATTGTTATCGTTCATGACGATGGCGGTGAAGATGATATCGTCAATTTGATTTTTCTTTTTTTTTCCCCTTTTTAAATTTTATCATCTTTTTATTCCTTCGGGAAATTCTCAATGAAATGACTCGCTTGAAAGAAATCGATGTTCTCCAATGGCACTGAGGCGAAACGGGGGGGTGCATTACCGTCCGTATTTTCTCATGCATTACCGCATAAAGAGGGACCTGCCCCGCAAATGCAGCAGAACTCCGGCTCCGTGTTCTTGCAGCGGCCCAACAGCCCACCCTGCTCCGAAAACTGACAGCCTTTTTTTAATTACTATTTATTTAGCTGTTGTCACTATACGTCTAACGTGCAGGATGCAGCTGGAGGCGATTACTGATGACTGGAAAAGCCTCACCGCGCCACTGTGAATGGATGTGGGGGAAAACGGTGCCACGCCTAAAAACCTGCTGAAATCCTCATTTCTGCTCCCATATTAAACTGACTTTTTCCCTCCGAGGAAATTGTTCATCCAACAAAAATATAAATAATCCAACTTCGTTTTATTTACGATTAAACATTTGCACAGCGTATAAATGCATATTTGCTTACGGATCTATTGTTGCAATAAAAAGAACTGTTTTACCCCATAATGTTCACTCAAAGCAAATAATGTTAACTCTTTTATTATTATTATTATTGTTATTATTATTATTATTATTATTATATTTTAAATGTTAACAAGTGCTTTGGGTTGTCTTGCGAAATAACACACTTGAGTTAAAGCAAAGCATGCAATTGCTTTTTTTTTATTTCAGCGCGGATATCAGACGAGATGACAGACAAAAATGAAAGGGCCACAGACCATATTAAATAAGTATTAAGTTTATGTCTATATTTGCTGAGATTCCCCACAGTGCTGCTCACAGAAAACCTCCATTCCCTATTATGCCCTGCAGCTGTAGCGTAACACCCATCGCTCAGTCCAATAAAGCAGGTGTCCAAGCGCCCGGGCCCGGCGGAACTCCCTTAAATTACACACCGACCATGCAAACTTTAAATACCCCCATTTATACGCTTATTCAAAGTATCCGCGCTGCAGATGTATGGAGGCGAGACGGTATCTTGCCCGTCCGGCGCAACCCGGAGCCATTTGCGGACAGGGCGGAAACAAAGGGCGGCTCTCCCGGGTGCTGAACAACACCCAGCACCCGACACTGCAGGCGGCGCTTCGCCCTAACCCCCCCAGCCCCGACAGAACCGGTTCCTTTATTTATCGGTGCATATACTTGCAGTGTGCCGTTTTATTTTCTGCACTGCCGGTCTTGTTTTAATCTGGGATGGGCGTGGGGATCGCGCCGGTTCCCAGCAGCTGCACCGGGGACAGGCGGAGTTCCAGGCCACCCGAAGCCGCATTAATGCTTCATGACAGAATTAAACGTATCTGTATATAAAATTGCACTTAAATCACACATCTACTGTTTTTATCCATTTGTATTTATATATGTAGGCATGCATACCGACCACGATCTCTTTTTGTATACATTTTTATATATTATTTTACTGGAAATATATTTTATACATGCCGATTACAATTTATGTACCTTAAACCTGTCCATTCCCGTATTTAGGTGAAAAGAAAATACACAATTCGTACATAAAATGGTATCTAAGTGCAAGGGATTCCTGCGTTGCAGTTGGATATTACGTTTCCCTGCATCTTACAAAAGGCATTTTAATAGTTTTGATAGTTAACAACTGATACGGCTCATCGCCCCCCTGCCCAGCCCCGCTGTCTGGGATATAAAAGCTAACACAGGCAGGATGATCGGAGCAAGCAAATGATCGTGTCCAACAAAGGAGATGCAAGTCACCTTTAAGAAAACGCCTCATTGCGCTCACAATGAGATTCGCCCTCCTTTGCTGTAATCTTACACGATTCCGACTGGCTTGCACACAAATGCATAACGCACTCTGCGGGAAACGGCGCGGACACAAAATGAAAATAAAACTCCTAAACGCCATACACAACGCAGCAACGTTTAGATGACACCTGGCTTTCTGCATGCTCCACAATCATATTAATCGTTAAATTCATTCCGACTTACAGTGATCTTTGGGATATTCTTTTTTCCTTGGTAAGACATATTTGTTCCCGGCTAAATACTACGAGGATGCAAATTCCGTACTTTGTATATATATTTTTTTTTTCCCGGATGGTGTCTCTGCTGCTGGTGCGTAGATGAGAAATAAAAGAATGGACGGCTCCTCTCTCTCTATGCAGCGCTTAACCCCCCTTCCACCGCTAGCGTGAAAAAGCGTCTATCCTCAGCAAGAGCGCCGATCTATCCGGGCTCCACCCTCGCCGCGCAGTGCGCCTGCCGCCCCGCAAGGGGGCGCCACAACAACGAAGATCCTGCAGCATTACCAGACAAAGGCGTGTGAATAAACGATATCCCACTATGTTAATTTGGGGGAAAAAATATGATCACTGCAGCATGAATGATTTACTGTTATCACCCCTCAGTCCACACTTTCTGTATTCATGTTGCATAGATATTGTACTTGAGAAACTGGCAAGATATTACAGAATACGTGTTGAATAGCATCTAAAATGTTCCTCATCATATTATTTCATTAACATCCAACTGTAAGAACGTGCTTGACAGAAGACTGTTAACGTATCTTTGAATGTATGTGAAAAGTGATGCAGGCACTGCTAACTTGGTGACGAATACAGATATCACCTCAGTAAGGATACTAGAGAGGCGAGCCCCATCGGTAGACTGCAGTCCAACCCAGAACCAGGCTTCCCTCAGACTGACTACTTGCACACTCCCGTTTTGTAAAAATTAAATGTGGGCCTACTCCAACCGTGCGAATATAACTCACATTTTTGATCATCATGGTTGCAGTACATGATTTGTTCAGAAAATTTATTGTTACTATTATAAAACGAAGGAGAGAGTTTAGGAAATATAGAAATTTATTTATTTAAAATAGTCATTTAAGAACAAATTTACAGTATATTAACAGCTTGAATATCAATTGCACAACTTTAATAGAAAACATCTGGCTAATAGTAACTAAAAATCATCCTAAAATTTACTACACTCAGCTTTTTCCTGTTTCCTGCCAGAGAGGCTTCCTGCAAAAATAATGTACATACATGTCGACCACCGAACAATTTTTGTTGGCCGTCATCGTGGTTATGCCGGCACTTAACAGAAGACGAGCGTTGTAAAATTCTACAGTATCGGGATTCTGTGTTTTATTTTCATAGCCCGTTGCTGGCTTCCGGTATTAAGCATTTGCGGGAGGGTCACTTTCTTAGTGGAACAAAGAGGAAACGCAGGACATTAGATTGTGGAGAACAGCTGTTGGGTCTTCAGCTCTCTACAGTTCTGCCATGTGTGTCTATTGTCTAAGAAGATCCATCCCCCACACACCCCCACACCCTCTACCCCCTCTTCAAGCCCCCTTTGTGCTTAATGAGGTAACTATTCTTTGGGTCCAAGCAGCATTGTTAAGAATACTACAGTGTAACCAGGAGAGTAACATCATCAAAAAAACAAGAAACAGTTTTATGGGCGAGGCTATGGATCCAAACGGCCGTAATGAGGTCTGATTCAGCCATGAGCAGCCGGTCTTGAAGGCACCAAAGGTCATTGAGGGCCAACCCCCCGACATGACCCACAGATGGGACTGCTCCAGACATCTTACACGATACATTGTTCCTTTTTTACCTTTCATGGTAGATGCATTGGTGGGTGTTGTGTGCAGATGGACCGTGACTTCGAAATTTCCACTGCCAGGGATTGTATCAACAATAGCCCTGGAACAGGAAGGACCGTGCCACTGGAGAGGCCTGTATGCGTCTGTGCATTCTAAGCGTGAGTGTGTGTATATCAGATTGTGTGAGATGGAGCTTTTGCTGCTGGGGCCTGACGTGTACCAGTCTCCTTGGAGCGGCCTTCAGTCTATAGCAGCGATCTACTAAAACCGGCATAAATGTGGCATCCCTCAGAGAACTTCCCAGCCTCCTGAGACCAAAGGTTTCCAGGATCTCCGGCTGGTTTTATTTTGCCATTTTACAATCAAGAAAGAGAGAAAATATTTTGGCTTGATACACATAATCATGGGGTTAAGCAAAGGAGCATCTGCTGCTATTGAGCTTGGTAAAGCATCCATTCAAAAGCAAATGGGGAGGCGGACAAGTTCATGTACATATGGAACAAATGTGATTAACTCTGATACTTTGAGTATCCGTCTGATGATGACACAGCTGCTGATCATTTTTAAATAAGTAGGTTGGCGTGCAGAATCCTGCAGACAGGGACACATTCCCCGACGGGGCAAGAGAGTGACGGTGAACAGAGTCCAGACACAGGGGTGAGATGCACTCACTGTAATTAGAAGCAGTGGCACTGTCTGGCTTGGGGAATGTCAGGAAATAGCGATAGGGAGCTGGAGCGCTAACGGCAACCCCCTTAGCTCGACACCGCACGGGGACTGCAATAACAATGCAGCACTTAGCCAAAATTAGCAGGCGCCACCAACCGTGACAGAGACGCACCAAGTGCAGCGTTTCCTGCAGAATCAGCCTTTCAGAAGCGATCGGCGCTCAGTGACACGCAAAGGTCCGCGTTTTCCACATTGGCAGCTCGAGTCCAGATTTATTACGCTGTGACATTAAGGAATACGCACAAAACACAGACCGGGGGACCAAAGTGTGGAAGAACGTGAAGTGTGTTTGCTCTAAAAAAGGGTAAACAAAGGAGGACTTTCAAAATGTGTTTATTATAAGGTATTGTAATTATAAGCCTCACCGCATGGTGGCTGGACAGCCACATAGCGGGGAAGCACCAAGAATGTAATATATATATAAAGATGCACAATTAAATGTGTAATTAGAAAGGGCATGGCTCTTTTTCCTAATATTCTCTGGTAGTTGCTAAGGATGCGACCAAAAACGCGGGTCAGCAATCAGAGAGGGGTCGGCTTCCCTGGATGGGGGTTAGGCCTTGAGCGGCCCTGGGTCTGTCATTGCCGGACTACAACACAATCATCCACAGGTCCCTTTAATGCACTTCCTTGTTCCGGAGCAACGAGGTCGGTGACTATAAATCATCCCTGCTTGCTCTACTTTGGCTCGCAGGAGGCTGACATAATTGCAACGCCCGTGTAAGTCGCACAATTTGGTCCGGCCACAGAGAGGATGACACTAAGACTGAGCTGAAGAAGTAAACGTATAACCACTTACTGGTGACTTAACAAACCCCTACAGACGTTTTTAAGATGTCCCTTGACATTGCTATAAAATTGATGCATGTATAGGCCTTGGCTCAATAGTTAATATAATATGTAATATATTTCTAATGCCGGAAAACACAAACAAAATCGTCTCCGGAAATGTTTTAAAACAAAACTTGGTTTGATGTTTATAGGATACTCACGTCTAAGAGCAGATTATAAGAGCAAAAGGGTTCTACATAGTCATGCTTTATAAAGGGGAGATAAATCCAGTCTGTAATTTTAGAGCTTTGTCGTATGCATTCGCAATACACTATGCCTGGTACACATGTTAGCAACGAAACAAGTACTGACCACCTTAACACATAGCCAATCTGCGAGGCAAGACAGCTAGACCAAGCCATCACAAGTGGAGATCACATTTGGGCTAGGGATGACAGGAAAGGTTTTGTTTCTAGCAGGGGCGTCAGAAGCATTTTGAATGTGGGGCGCTGGGTGAACTAATATTTTATGTTAAATGTGTGTGTGTGTGTGTGTGTGGGGGGGGGGGTCCAAACGAATAATTATGAAATGTGAGGGGGACATGTCAGATTTAATGGCGGCGAAGCCCATGGTTTCTAGTGAATGGGACAACTATGAAATGACATCTAATAAAATATGTGAGTGTGGCCAATCAGGAAACGCGAGCTGTATGGTCACGCCCCCACACAAATTTACTGTCCCGTAGACCACGTTTCCCGATTAAACCTGGATCTTATTTAACACCCGACAAATGTACAATGGCGTTCAGAAACAATACATTTCACTTTAATAGCGTATTTTAATTAATGCTTTGTTATTAAAACTGCGCCTTTAGTATTTGGTAGAACGTCAGGATAACGATTTCATTTTTTTTACAGAAAACTGCAGTCTCTTTATAGGCCTATTGAAGGTAAAGACACACTACACTGACTTCTATATCCTCTTATTGCAAATATACTAAATCGATCTTTTAGTGTGAAAAAGGACATTCCTTCCATCTGAGCAGAGGAAATTAAGAGGAATGATACGCAATTTTTACATTTTCTAAGGCATTACGTTATGTGGCAGATTCCATAGACTTTCCTACAAACATGCCGAATATGGTCATTAATGCCCTGTACAGTTTTATTAGGTTATTTGCGAATAGATGTTTGAACATCCCACCCCATTAATAATACTGGTTGAAAAAAAAGTAAGTAATTTACAATGAGTCAGAGGCACTTTGTCCGGCCTTTTTTTACCTCAATTGTGAAAACTCTTGGTCCACGGTGCATTTTTTCTAAGTGAATAAAATGACTCAATGTGGCCGCACCTTACCCGAGCATCTGGAAGACGTTGGGGAAAAGGGTGAAAGCGCCGCCCCCCGACCCCCACCCAACGCAGGGGAGCAGCTGTCACTGTGCGAGGTGTGGGCATCACTGCTGTTTAACTCTCATTAAAGAATTTCGCCTTATTTCTTCTGAAATACCTGCACCTAGGAGAAGTCCTCATTCAATTCAGCCACCAATCGCCCAGGCTCATATATGTATTAAACCAGTGTCATCACACTATTTACCCCAAACAGGCAGGTGTTTCACACTTCATGACTAAGTCGCTGCTATAAAATAGTTAAAAATCCACCGGTTAAATTAAATTTGAAAGTCATCAAAGCAGAATTCAATGGCACATTTTAATGAGTGGCACACAGGTGAAGGCGTTAATTTAACGCATTTGAGTATGTCCAAAAAACTAGGCTTTTTAATGCAATTTCCCCATCTAGATGACGATTTAAAACTATTTTCTCAATGAACTTACCTTAAAGTCATCCAGATTCTGCAGGACTTCCTTCCCTCCAGTAGTTCTTATTTCGATGCCCGAATCCCTGGGCTGACGCTCCCCCGGGTGCTTCTCGGTACCCGGGCTGCCTTTCCCACTATCCGGACTCGTCACTTCTCTGGGTGCCTCCTTTTTATCTGCGGCTCTGGCCGCCCGGGAACTTCGCTGGCCGACGCTCAGCGCATCGAAATCGATGGTCTTGCTTTCATAGGCTCCCTCCACGCTGCAAAACATGCCACCATATTTTTGCCGGGGTACCTGGTCCGTCGTTCCCGGTCGGGCGAGATAAACTGGCAGGTCATCCTCCGTGTCCCAGTTCCGCTTGCGTTCGGCCATGATCTAAGGGTGAGATGCGAACGCAGACTGGGGAAGAAGAAGCCGAAAGTCTCCAAATAGTGCCGAGCAAAGTGTCCCGCTGTAGCACTCGCAGCGGCACCGGGAGGGGAAATTTAAAACCGGAGGTGGCAGAGCTGCCTGCTACCCCAAGACATGTAAAGGATATTGCCGGTGCATCACTCCCTCTCTCACTTATCCATGTCCCATCCGGGACGGGGGGGGGGGGGTTCTGAACGTATAGGCAGCATCCAATAACTATCCCAACTAACTAAAGCTTTAGGCAGCGTGCAGTAAGTAACGCATTCATTGAAAACTGGCTTAGAATCATCTGGAGTTTGTAAGAAACACGTTGGTTTTTCCTTAAGGAGGCAAAACAAGGACGTGCGCTCATTTGTACAGTAAACTCATTTATTATTTTTTAAATAATTGAATAATTTTAATTAATTTAAATAATTTAATTGTAACTTTTTTTTTTATTATCCAGGTCGGAGCCGAATAATATATTAGTTTTGTAGTATGAAAGTATACTCCATTTCACTTAAGTAGCCGTGTGTTTAACCAACCCGCCTAAGAGATCGCTAAACCTCTTTTTAGGGATTGATTGTGAACAAGTCGTGCAGATCCGGGTGCACAAGAGTGCCTGCTGGTGCTATATCGCACACCCAACTTAATGATGTGCACCCTCGGGTGGAAGTCAATATTCGAGATTTGATCAGCATCTCGTTCTTAAATATGATATTAAAAGGGCAAATTTTGAGAACTTCATTACTCGGACAGACTTTTCCAGCGGCAGGTGTTCAAACAGGGGGGTGGGTGTCCAAGGGGGGTTCCCTTGGTAAATATTTAGCGCTGGAGGGGTGGACCTCGCATTAAGGCTCAGGCACTCCCAGCTCACACCCCCTGTCCCCTTCATGTACCTGATTATTCGAATGGATGTATAAAAAGATGGATATTTTAACAGCTTGTGTAACCCCTTTTTAAATGATCCGTCTAATATGTGTGTTTCAAAAATGCATTTTAGCAAATTTGACTACGGAACCAAACTGCGCACTGCAATTGCGCACAGACTGTACACATGAATGCGCACAACCTGCGTCCTCACTAACAGAATCCTTATCACCGCACGAAGAGCCTCGATGTAGTGCCACGCCCAGGGAAAAGGCAGTAGCTTCGGGACACGCAAAGCCGGACCCCATGCGTGGGCCTTTCATCCACTTAAATTGCGCTGTGCCTTTAAAATTAGTCTGCGCTGCCGGCGGAGGGCCGGTCAGCATAAACGCAGCGATCGGCCACTCCTGACAGACTGCTGAGGGACAGGCGACTTCGTCCGAACCTCATCAGCCCGCACGAATGGAAACTCTATATAACAGCCTAGCATTAAATGGATCGGCCTACTGACACCAGTGATACTGTTTGTGTTTGAACCAGCAGGCTTCCCAAAAATTAGTTAGCAGACAAAACTGGGATATTGAATGGAGGATGAAATCCATGCAAATCAAAGCAAAAGTGGCTGTCAATTATTAATCCGTTAAAAAGAACATTTTATGTTTGCAGTGGGATCTGTTGATTTAATAGTCAAACACGTTTTTAATGAAATTTCATTTAGAGTTTAAGTTACACTTTATATACAACAACCCATTTTAGAACTTGGATAGTGGACTTGTCTTTGTAAGGTAGTTTGCTCTATTTTTTAAATGTACCACATAAAATTCAACCAACTGGAACAGGGGTGCCCAGCTCCAGTCTTGGAGGGCCAGAATCCAAAACAGTTTGCAGCTCAAACACATCCTAATCAGCCAATTACCAGGTTTAACAGGCATGTTTGAGCAGGGAAATCTGAAAACTGTGTTGGATTCTGGCCCTCCATAAACCCCAAAGAATATCATGACGGTATAGGTCTAGCAAAACTGTACTTGAGGTGAGAAGGTGTGGCAAGTAATAGTCTTGCAAGAAAGAGATGAGAGAATCATATAGGAGGGTGCATCAGGTGCTTTCTCTGTACACCAAGAGCAATGACTGACTGCATTGTTAAAACCCCATTCCAATGGGCATGTTAGCTGCGGAGGAATGAGGAGAGACAGCTTATGAAAACGAGTTAGGATTCGTCACTGTAATATGAAGTATAATTTGGTTATAGGATACACGGGACTGTGTACAAACATAAGTTTATGTCAAAATCATCAAAAAATCCTGTGTTATATGGGGAAAAGGTTTTAATGTACAGTATGGGTCTTTAAATATATATGTGCAGATTTTCGGAGTCGTTGTAATAGGCCTCCAGTCGACTTTGCTCCTGCATCGCGACTTTCCTCATTGCGATTCCGATATATGCCAGGGACGGCGGAAGAAATTAAACGAGAAATCCCTGGGAGTTCTGCGAAAGCCGCAGACGGCACACAAAAAGTTTAGTGGAAGGATCTAGCGTAAACATTTTATTCAGGAAAAAAAGTGAGCCTATGGTGGGCTTTACGGAGCTTTTACCCATATCACGGTTTTGAAACCCAGACAGAGGACAGCGCTCTCAGGCTGTTAAATAGAAGCGGCATGAGATCACGCCGCCAGTGGAAACTCCGCCGCCACGACGTCAGGAAGCGCACCTCCCCACTAAATCCGGCCGTATGGATGCAAACCTGCAGAAGAAGGGAGGCATTTTCCTATCGAGATCCAGAAAATGGTTGCATTAACATTCCATCCGAAACATTTATCACGCGGAGGCTTTAAATAGCAGGGATTGGGGGCAGCGATGTCGTTTTGGCTTTTATTTCTGCAAAACAAGCCTCGCATTAAGTTAACATTAAAGAACAAGTAAGTTCCTTGTCTGCTCCAGTCTGATTTAGAAAGATTTTAACTTTCTGGAAGAATGCCTTCCCATGTAAATGGAAGGGAAAAGTCCATGTTTATAAAGCATTTTCAATTTTTTTATTCATGTTTACAGTTAAGAAAGGTTCGGCTCTTTCATCACCAGCAGGCTGATGTGCGCCGTTCAGAAGCTTTGTTTTGTTGCCTTGGAAACCTTCTGATAAACATCCTGACTACTGTGCGGACGAAGGCTCCATTCCTACAAGCGATTGCACAGCATCTCAGGCATGACACGTGTTTGAACACTCTTCACAAATCTCTCTCTTTCCTTTTCGACATTTTTTAAATTTTAGGTAAGTATTCACAAAGCTATGACGATATCTACATTTGAAAGCGATGCAGTTTCAAAATAAGATACTAAAGTTTACACTGAAACAAAGTGAAATGACTTGCCTATCTTGAGCTCTGGCTTGTATGTACATAATAAAATATTTGAGGTCACATATTACAATTCCCAGTCGGCACTGCATAAGTACCCAGGAAACTATTAGTGGGTGCTCCATGTCAATGGATCTGGAGCCATCCTGTGTCATTACACAAGTGTGTGCCCGGGTCCATAAATCCTGGTTTTACTGTACTGGTCGAAATTGTCCATTAGTGTGGCTAAAATGGCTGTGGTAATAGCTTGTTACAAGACAAGGGAGTACTGCTTGTCACAGCTAGTGCTGGTCACTGCAGTGATGCATGCATCAAAAACTTAACTTGGCTATGTTAATTTTTTGCCTTGTTTTAAGAGACAAATATATTTTATTTGTTACCTACAAAAATGCCCGACAACACTGTTGATGGCAAGCATTTGAAAATTGGAAGAATTTGCATGCCAAATATCAAAGTATTTCTGGTGTAAGCAGAAACAAGCAGTTTTTCATATTTACTATTAGGCCTTCTTATTTCATCAGCACTGCATGAAGATGTAGCTATATAAGAGAGGAACATAAAACTGATATTGAAAAGTGAACCGTGTTCATCCAGACAAAGATCCATGGAATTTGTTGGCAGTTAGCACCTTGCTATCTGTTCTCACAAGGCATTCTTCAGCAGGGAACTGGAGAACGAGGGATCGAGTGTGTAATCGGTGACTGACGGGGAACCATGCTGGGAAGCTGAGGCAGGGATGGATAAATAAGGACTGCCATTCATAGCACAGAGCATCAAACCAGCCGCTTCCACCGAAGATGAAACACATGCCCCTGAAATCCGCTTAGGGCTTGAAATGACATTACAGCCATGAACTTGGGTGCCCCAGGGACCAGTCCGCACCCTGGTCTGAGGTAACCCTCCCCGGCACCATTCCAGCGTGTAATAGATTATTCCGAAGCCCTCATTTCCTGCTTGATGACTTTGTGGGTCAATATTTATTGGCGTGTTTTCCGTCTAATAACACCATTGACCCTCTCGTCGAAGTCGTCTGCCCCTCGCTCCGCCTCGCGTTGTCGCCACGCTCAGTGACGCCCTGGGGGGTGTCCCTTGCCAGTGTGGCATTTCTCCTACGAAGTGGCGTGCTGCTTTGCTTGGGGAGATCGGTCGCAGGGTCCATCTTATGACAGTCCCCTGAATCTGAAAAGAATCACGGCATCAGCTGCACTGTATCTCTGCCGAACGGCACTGCGACGCGGAACTCTGTCTTTTTCTTGTCTGACTGGACCTCATATCTTACACGTACCTTATGGACAAAGCAGAACACAGCCAAAGGAAGGACCTTTGGAAGGAAGGGGAGCTCATTTTGTCCTGCTGATTTCAGGG
>JAODKN010000048.1:3434093-3444834 GCA_026774425.1 Petrocephalus zakoni | reverse complement strand
ATCCCTGAAATGCAGCGTTGAGGTAAGTTCAGGTAAGAAATAGTTGGCAACGCTGCATTTCAGGGATTTTGAGTCAGGGGTTAAATGCGTTAATATTTTTTGACAGCCCTAATATATACCAATATTTTTTTTTTTACTATCAATGTTTGTGGAAGCAGGGACAGCTGGGTGGAACATGTCCTTCTCACTGCCCAGTGTGTGCTATATTACATGATTAAATGTCTCAATAGTCAAGGCCCCTAACCCTCATCTCCAGGGGTGCTGTGTCTCACAAACTTCATTCTCACCTGTACATGTGTGTATGTCTTAAAGGAGAGCATGATGGGATATATTTCTACAAACGGCCAATAGCACCTCATTTTATTTCCCGAGACCAATTTCTGTTCAAATGTTTTTCCAAAACTGAAAGCCTTTGACAAACGCAAGCATAAATTCAGCAAAGTTGGTTAAATGTTCATGCTGTCCACTACAGATTCATTCAGATGGCTGTTTCTGTATCTCATCTGACCGGCTAAGAAGGTCAAAGGACAAAAGACACGGAGACGTCACCAGGCAAACATCGGGCCTAGTCAGCATCTCTAAGGAATGGCAGATACCACATGCGATATATGGAGACTGGACTAGGAGGCGGTGCTGGGCTCGGCACTAATTACTTTTTCAGCCTTTGTTACACACTAAAAACTCTAGCAAAAATTATTTGAGGATTAAAATGTAAGTTGGAGACACAAATGTCACGTATGAGCAAACATGACGAGCAATGCACTCAGAACTAATCTATTCTAGAAAAGTAATAAATTAACTCTAGCGCATTAATAAATGAACTCCAGAAGCAATGTTTAATCATACAAGAAGCTGATTGTACCATATTTAACATTTTTATATGTTGTTCACGTTAATCATTTTAACATGCATATTTTATATATAATAGTCATAATGCGCAATATGCGTTTATAAATATAGGCTTACAAAATATCATTTCAATGTATTTCAGAGAAATTCCTTAATGTGTCCACTCAATATTTCTTAAGGTAACATTTTACATAGTAAAACGATATTTGTCTTTTCATTTTACACAAATCCCGTTGACTAAAATAAATGCTTATGTGAATGGATGTTTTATAATAAGATTCACCCACAGTGGCATCCTTATAAATAGAAGTATTATACTGAGCTGTCATACCTCCATCTCTCTTAAGATTAAGATTGTCGATATTAATCAGCAGTGAAACGAAGCATGTCTGCACACCCAGTCTCTGGAGGTGGGTGGCTCCTTTTTTGGTCCACATTGCCATAGTTACAATAATGCAATTCGGAGCTGGATGAATGAAAATTCCGTGCGTCACCCTGCAAGCGCGGTTTAAAGCCCCCCACCCCCTGTCCCCCAAAGGTGGGAGGAGCCGGGACCACCAAAGCTCAGAGGCGATGAAGGCCTGATCAGCAATGCCAAAGTTGCAGGGTTCATAGCTTACCCTTAATAAACTTGTATTATTAATAAAAAAAACCTAAAACATGCCTTTACATTTATATGCTTAGCAGAAAACATTATTCTACCATCCTAGATATCTACCTATTTGAGTCATTCGGTTTCCTTTCTGATTGGGCCCAAAGCACATGCCTCTAATCCATTTGCCATTAAATTCTCTGCTGCCATCTTCAGTAAATTCTGCATGCTCCTAATCAGTGGGCAGAATGATACTACGCGACTACAGATACAGAACCAGGGTGCCGCAAATATACCGTATGCTATACACTATTGTGCGTATCACGTGACATCGGTGAGCTCACTTCTACGATCTACAGCCCTTAACACCTGTCACCGCTCAGCTTAGATAAGCTGGTACAAAAATCAAAACCAATAAAACGAAAGGAACAAAACATAGCTTTGAAACATCTAGCTTCCAGCATTCAAGTTCATGCTATATATCCCATATAGTGGAGATCTGTACTTACACTGTTATTAATAATAAATAAAATAGTTGTATATACGTTTTAATAATATAATTTCTATTACATGAAACTGAGCAAATCAATTAAGCATTCGCACGTAGGTATATTGCACTTAATGAAAACAGCCCTAGCCTATCATTATCGGAGGTTTTTAATATTATTATTATTATTATTATTGTCCCCGGTGTTATCAAGTAGCATCCCACAGACAACGATACTCGGCGCAACGTAAATGTATAGCAGCACAATAATAATAATAATAATGATGATAATAATAATAATAATATACAGCATGGGCAATATGTAAATATATCGACAGCTGTAACATTGAGGAGGTCATACGCGGACCTGACAGGAATCCGCAGATCGCATCGCCGAACGCGGCAGCGTGGGAAGACCGGCGCCGGTCGGCGTTAGGCCGGGATCGCCAGTACCGCCAGCGTTAGTCGTACGCTATAACGAAGTATATCACGTTACATGCATTATTATTTTATCCCGGGAATGTAGCCCGCGATGTCGTTCAGAGGTCACCAATAACTGTCGCGAATGGCCCTGCCGGCGCATCCCCCGAAATCATCATCATAGCATCCCGATGCACTTGTCATCTCCGACCATCCGCCAGCATCCTAATGCATCCTAATGCATCCGAATGCACAGGCCACGCCGTGTAATTACCGCAGTAACATTTGTGGCTCATGCGAACAACAATGCATGCTTATAATCCGACACTGCAGCTCGTGTCACCGTGACGCATAGCCGCCGATATGGCCAGCATCCCCCTAATACAGTACGCGGATCGACTTAATGCACGAATAATCAGTGACAGTGCGCCTGATCGCGACCACCGTAGGAAACGCACCATTAACGACAAGCCGAATAAGACGCGTACGGTGTCCCTCGACGCAGAGACGGCAAGCTGGAGCGCTTATTTCTTACCGTGCGATTACTCTCCGCGATGTGTGAAGGCCGCCGGGATGCGCGTCCATAGCTCGGGCTTTTCTCTCGTCTCCGCCGCCGCCGCCGCGCAGCATCAGCAGCCGCACAAAGCGACGGAAAGGCCAGACCCCGCCCTCATCCCTATGAATGGCCGAGATGCGCAGACCCCCGTCCTGCTCCGGCCGGCCGATCGCTACCCGGGCTATTCTCCCCGAATCAAAGCGCTCTGGGACAGCACGTATCGCACAAAAAGGAGGCAGAAAGTCTTAAAAAAGGACTAGCAGCTACCTTTATCTAATGCCGACCACAGCCCACCCAACCCCCCACTGCCTTATTTGTATAAATCATAATTCAGCCTACTTGGATTGTATTTTTACCAGGCAGTGAAACATGCATAAGAATGATAACCTATCGCACAAGAGAAATGTAAAACGAATTACTGAGACCTTAATGTTGTGGAATCTAAATAAATCTAGCAGTTCACATTGACAGGAGGTCTGTTAAAACAGGTGGCCTAGTACACGTTTTTGTTATGGCCTTATTGACTACGGAGAACGTTCATATTTATAGTCCTAGAATCAGGTAAAAGATTATTTAAATAGCAGAGACTAGAATAGTCTCACAAGTAAATGGCTTGTTTTACAGCAAAAATACATTTAGGTGTTTATATTGTAATATTATATAAAAGTACATTAACTGGGAATTGGCAGCCATCAAACGGCATGTAACGGAAGAATAATTTGGAAATCAGAATGCCTGGTCGACTTTCGATCTAGCAGTAGGAAAACCTGAGAATACTGTACTACAGGTTACTGTAAGTAAAGGCAATGACCTGTAAGGCTAGCAATAGCTGATAATAGATAATACATTTAGGCTTTTACATTACATAAGTTTACATTTTTATCCATTTTACTTGCCTTTGTCCATTTTCTGTAACCACTTGTCCTATTCAGGGTCGCGGGGGTCCAGAGCCTATAGGCACACAGCAGGTAGGGGGCCGCCCCACCACAGGGCACACTCACACACCATTCACACTTATACAGGCAATTTGGTAACTGAAATTAGCCTCAGTGTTTTACTACTTTGTGGGGGAACTGGAGTCGCTGGAGGAAACCCCACAAAAACAGGCAGAGAATATGCAAACTCCACACACATGGAGCCATGGCAGAGACTCAAACCCTGGTCCCAGAGATGTGAGGCAACAGTGCTAACCACTGCACCTCCATGCCACCCCTATCCAGCACACTTTCAACAGTACAATTCAGTACACCAAACGGCCTCATCTGCACAATGCACATTAGTATTCAACAGCAGCAAAGGACTGTGTGCGTAGGGACAGATACCACGTATCGGACTTCTACTTTCTTTATTCAACATTTACAGATTTTCTCCCTAGTACACAAACAAGCCGTTAATGAATCTGTTGGATCCACACAACACAGAAACCCATCGAATAGTTAAAAACATCATGAATGGATTTCATCCCACACCATCTCCCAAAGATCACTCGGCTGTCAAACCTCTTCAGAAACGCTATCCATGACATCAGATCTTAAACACACGATCGCACGGGAGGCAAGAACTCATGCCAGCATTTCACTAACTGTTGGGCAACTGGAGTACGACGTGCACAGAGATCTGTCCTTGTTCTTATGCTCGAAACAGAACTTCCAAATTTACAATTGAGAAGAAATCAGTTAGGTTAACATGAAATCAGCTCTGCAGTACCAAGAATATATTGCGCTTTGACTAACACCACTAACCACTTGCTATTCCATATGTATTGCACGGTACAGTGCAATAATCATTCATTTACACCCTACTTATAAATACTGTGTGCATGTCGATATATCATATAAAAGTCATGGTGGAAAACAATTGGAACAGGATGGACTAAAATTATCATTTGAAATGGCCTCCAAAGACTGGGCATAGCTTCAGATCCTCAGCAGCACAGTCAAAAAGTCATCACTTAAACAATTTCAATTAAAGATTATCTTAAAAACCACACACACTATATTTACTTTACAACCAATCAGAGCACTACAACACATATCTCAACGCAGAACACAATGACTACATTATTATTATAACTAATTTATATATAGATTATATATTGTGTATCTTTTTTCATGAA
Source organism: Petrocephalus zakoni (assembly GCA_026774425.1). Lineage (NCBI taxonomy): Eukaryota > Metazoa > Chordata > Actinopteri > Osteoglossiformes > Mormyridae > Petrocephalus > Petrocephalus zakoni. Next base: position 3,439,814 of record JAODKN010000048.1, on the reverse strand, counting down.
TACTGTTATTAAATGGAATGTTCACAAGACTAGAAATTTACTAAGGTTTCTCAAAAAAGAAAAAAAAAATGCAAGAACGATACTGTGATACTGTGACCAGTCAAGTTATAATTCCACGGATAGGACTTTGTGAAACGTTTACAAGCCACATCCAGCAGGTGCATGTGTTGTATAAGTTCCAGTCAGATCACAATGAGAATAACATTACAAAAAGATGAAAACACCCGTCTGTAGATTTTTTACTTTGTGGGACGGCCTGAGACACATTTAGAACTTTGTGCTTGTTCTTAACATTGAATGTACAGATGCCTTCCATTAAAAATGTAATTTTGCTAGTTAATCAACAACATACTACAAATGAAAAGCTTCCTATGTTATCGTAGGTACCCCCCAAAAAACTACAGGACGTGCACACTGGTACCTTCTGCAGGTTTATATTGAACATTGGTAAACGTGGCCATTAAGGGAAAAAAAAAATAATTACTATCAATCCTACATGAGCTGAGGTTCCAAAAGCCAGCACAAAGGGTATGCCGAGTAAAACATACCAGGAGGTTTAAAGAAATTTTGCATTACAGTATTGCCTATTGTGTTTTTCCTAGCATGATTAAAAGCTTTAGTGTTGTGACACACGTCTTAAAGCACCTGTTTTATTTGTGAAAACCAGAGATTATGGAAAAATTGCTTATCTCCATTCAGGATCTCTGACCTATACATTGGATATGTATATTCTATATTTGCATTTTCTCCTGTCATTGTTTGCAGTTTGTTCGTGAAGGCCATGAATATACACATAGTAGTGCTATACGTACATTATGAATGGTCTTTGTTCATATGCATCATTAGAGGATTCACTTGCAGATAAATTGTATATATTTCATAGACTGCACTTGAGTCAAATTACTCTCCTGATTTCAGTAAAGACCCAGAGAACGAGCTTTAAAATAAAAGAACACATTTTGGCAGTAAAACACAGCATGAGAGAGAGACAGATGTCCCCTGCCTGTTTTGTTGTGGAAATTGCACTTCTAAAATTGAGTAGAAAGAGCAAAAGAAAAAGATTCCCTAAATCAAAATCTACATTTCCAACAGCACTGGGAGACACTAACAGACTGGCACTAATAACTGAATTTAAAGAATGAATCTCAATCAAGCGGGAAAAGAAAATTAGCCACCCGTGTAGCAGTATTTGGAATAAGGTAGGAAGAGAACAGCACAGAAAAATTCCTAGTTGAAAACAACTACCAGTGAAAATCAGACACGTTATAGGCTGAAATAAGGAGAAATCACTGAGGTCCATGTGAATCCATGAGAAACGGAAGAGGGGACTTTGGCACGTTGGATGACGGGCTGTGCTGGGGGTATTTTGGGCCAGCGACCAGGATGACGCGGCCTCCTCGTCACAGGCCTTTGTTGAAGTAAACCCTCTCTACCTCCGGAGAACTTGCCTTGATCTTCTCCTGGAGCTCAGGCTCCAGGCGGCTCACCGACATCGAGCTGGAGGAGTCCATAGAAAGGAAAGTGTTTACTGTGCACCGAGGGCAGAACTTCATGCTAAAATTCTATTCGTGTTAGTGATGGACCTGGAGCACGTCCCAGCATTCACAGCAGCGTGTGCGCTCTGGACCAAATCCAAAGTCCAATACAGGGTGCATATGTACACAAGCATGCTCACATGCACACACACGCACAAGCATTCAAATACTTATCCAAAGCAGACAAGAACTATTACTTATTCTTCAAAATTTAACTCAAATGCTACTATTGCAAACCCAAAGTAGTCCAGGGTTCTAAAACTACTGGCATTCTGAAAAGTCCAAAAGTACAATTAGGCAATATTATCGCTATTAAATGCGGTAATCTCTGAAGCGGCTCTAGCATACCGAGAGAGGGAAAATGCTGGCAAATTTTACACGGACTATAACCCACCTCTTCTGTGGAAATAGGGCGCAGCATAGCGGAGTAGCAAAGACCAAGCTAGAAACACAGGAGAAAAACTTCAGATTATAAGAATTCAAATACAGATCATTAAAAGTGGGACATTTTGTCTCTGCTTCAAACGGTCCCTTTGCTGGCCAACAGAAATGCACAAGGGCACAAGCCAAGAGGAACCAAAAATATGACTAAAGTATAAGGAACCTGAATCTGGCGAGCTGACAGGACGTTGGCCTGGATGGCAGTGATTTCACATCACCATGGCGACTGATCACCAGACGCCAACAAACAGGAACTTCAACTGATGAAACACAGCTGGTCCTGATTGGACTGATTTATCTCAATCATAAGTCAGCAGGGAGCATTATGGGAGAGTATGTCGTGTTACAGGGATGTTGCATGTGACAGATTAGTGAAGTTAGTTTTTCTTCTGGGATAAGTGAGAGGGCATCCAGTTTTATTTTACGTTATGCAGAAGCCTTTAATGTGATGTTGTGACAGATCACCACCATGCGTCAGCACAGAATCGGGCGGGGGGTAATTTTTATTTACGACACTCCTTATCAGCTTGAACTACAGGGTCTCTAGGGAAAGATATGCGTTTCTAAGCAGGTTATTAATTAGTTTGTAGCACTTTCTAAATCATTAACAGACTGTTAATAAGTTATAACGCAGTGTTTTTCATTAATGAGTTACTACTCTTTATAAGTGATAAAAAAGATCCTTACAGTAAAGTGGTACCAGAATATCTTCCAGCACTTACCAAACTCCAACCAGCCCCACTTGTATGGGCGCACTCATCCACGGGAACCTCTGTAAATGAATAAGGGGAAAAGATGCAGCCACAGATAGCTAGGGCAGGTACAGGTATGTGATACTGGTCACATGATTAATCCGGTCACATGATGAACCCGCAGCCACATCAGGCTTCTGTATCCATATACTGTAAATTCATGACAAGTATGAATGTTTTGTAGTTGAAGATCAACACTCCATTAATAACCATCGAGATGATGGGAGAATATGCAATCACGACTAGAAACATGCAATTCCACGAGAGAACATCTAAAACTACATTTAGAATAGCAATTATTCTCGTATCCGGTAACGTTCGTAAACTGCCGGATAGTTGATTGCTTCGGAGAGTTAAATGTTACTCTTGAAAAACACCAAATTGTAATACATTTCTTACACTTAAATCCTTTTACACATACACATTAGTTGCTAACGCTTTCAAAAGTTTCAAGTTTCAAATTGTCATATACAGATAACAATGTAGCACCATTACCCGCAATGAAATTCTTATGCTCGTTTTGCCCAACTTTATGTATAAAGAGTATAAAAAAGTATAGAATAAAGAATAAACAATAAACAACGTATAATATAAAATTATATAAATATAAGAATAAAGAAGAAAAAGTATTTAAAGATTAATGATTATTGTGAGGTTACATTAACATGCTGCAATGTCACTGCCAGATAGATATTTATTCGGGATAAAAAATCACGAGGTAAACAGCGGCAGAATATGCGAAATGACCACTAAAGAGTGTGCAATACTTTTCTTTGTTGTTTTTATTCATTTTAGTTTGTGTAAGTTTTAAATTTAATTATTACCAATTATTAGGAATTTTTAATACTTTATTTGAGTATTTATTTTATACTGATATGCCTGAATTGTGCTGGTTACTTTAAAACGCTGGTCACTTTAAAGCTGGATACAAGAGCTGTTACTTCTCGACACCATGGAAAATGCATCAACTTCACAATATTACGTGATTTTTTTTTTAGTCATGAATTTAAAAACCCCATTAATATCATATTTCATTGTGTTGATTTAAGAATAAATAGATGAGCCTTTACCTTTAAAAATGCTTTCTTTTCAAGTGCGTTCATCAAGAACGGTGGGATTGCTGGTGAGATAAGAGCACAGGATGAGAGTAACAGTGACAAAGCATGTCTGGCCATGTCAGCATGGCTGGCTGCCCTCCCCTGCCGTCGAGATTATAATTTGAGTAATATAGGAGGTTTCTGGAGGAATACGGACCCATTCCAGGGGAGGCCATGAGGATCCTGGACACGACCACCTGCGAGATGGCTTGCTGGGCTGCCTTCTTGGATTCCCCTAACCTGTTGCCGTTCTCGTCGGTAATTGGAATACCGTGCTGAAGCTCTCTGGAAAACAGGGGCGTCGAATTCAAGACAATCCCCGCATAAACATCCAAAGACGCATGCTTTCGATCCTTTAACAAAAACGATCGATTTCAAACAAACTCGACTTCATAACTCAAAAGCCACACAGGAGGCACCTACAGTACTGCAACCCCCCATAGCTATAGTACAGTAGCTATAAACTTTACCTTTGCCTCATCAACGGGATATTGATGCAGTTTGCAGCGGCCACAGCAGCAAAGGGAACAAATCTGCCTATAAGTGGTGAGACATGCTGTATAAGGAAAGGAAGATATTAAACTTTCAATAAACTTACCAAAAATAAAACACTGAACACAACTGCAGTAGTGAACTGGAACAGGAAAGTAAATTGTTGAACATTTATTAGAATAAATACGGTATTTTATTAACCATATTTACATACCACTGTCCATTATACATTATACATATACATTATACACAAACACCTGTTAAGGAATTAATTGTCTACAATTAAAGGGAAATGAATGAAAGTACGAGTGAAATGGGTGCGAAAGGTTAAGCACAAATGGCGCAGGACAGCGCTGAGGACCCGGGTACGAAGGCTAGGATGCCGTTACGTGCGTGGATACCTTGGTTAGTGCGTTTAACGCTAAAGCTGTGGCGACGGCGCCCGTGGTGGCGGACACGTATGCGGTGCCAAGCTGACTGTAAATGAGAAACCAAGAGTTAGCGACCGCATGCACATGGCCGCACACGCACAGCACTCAGATTACAGGGTTACGCGGGCGGGCAGTAACAAAATAACAACACTGTGGCTACCTGACAGTTATAGGGGCATCGCCACTCCTGTTGGTGTAATTGACTATTGCGTTGAAAGACTGATTGATCCACTGCCAGAACACAACTGCTGGAGTTGACCTGGGTGGGGCGGGGGGGAGGGACAGGAAGTGACATAAATAATTGCATATTAATAAGGCACCAGTGACCAATATAAATCAGGTTCCTGCCTTTAAACCACTTATGAAGATTAACTTTCACAATTTAAGATGGTTATTAAAATATTCCAATACATCCAAGTTTGCCCGAATAAACATGCTAAGCAATTGGGGTGTAACAATACAACGATTTGTATCGATGTTTCGATACAATGGCAAACAATCCGATGCATCGACGTGACCACATAAATATTGATCCATGCGTGTTCTTACTTTCTCGCCTGTTCCAGAATTGTTGTCATGATGCACAGGATCTACTCTTTTACACTGTAGGTGGCGGTACGTAGCACAACGTCTGCAGGTGGCACATCATGCGGCCCCGTTTCGATATTATCATTAGACTTGACTTCAATTTTAGTGTATCCGCTCTCTTGTCGTACCACGCTAATGTTACATTCGCCTTAAATCGCTGTTAGTTTACACGGGATTGGGCTTGAGCGGTAAATAAGCGCTAGGGCTGAGCGATTTATCGATTTCACATTATGCATAATACAGCACGTCTGACCCAGGGTTTCAAACTGTCATAAGAATAGTTTTACAAATTCGTTCTATCCTCCTTTTGTGACAGTCAGTCTCACCAATCAGAAGTGCCGTGCTCCTCGCGTGCCAGTCATGCTCACCAATCAGAGGTGGCCCA
>JAODKN010000048.1:3387353-3403690 GCA_026774425.1 Petrocephalus zakoni | reverse complement strand
AAATGCCTATGCCAGCGGAAATCTGAGAGGAGTCCTGCTGTTCAGGATATATGTAATGCAGGCCTACAGGCAGCTTAGATCCCCACCTGGCCGTGCTGTACCCATCGACGCTCACCCCTTTCTCACCATCGCCCCCTGGTGGCCTAATATTTTCCCAACTTCTCTTACAGGTATAGTGAATACGTTTTGTTTTGCATATTAAACTACATATAATTAGTAATCCATTGTCAAATTAATATGCATCCATTTTCGAAAATAATGGTCCAATTTGCACAGGAATCACATTTAGATGGTAAATTATGATTTTAAGCATTAAGGTCTCAGTTAATGTAATACATTGTGTTATAGGCCTACTTTTATATTCACTTGTATGTCGCTTTGGACAAAAGGCTGTGCTAAATATGTAAATGTATATGCCAAAAAACGTGGACTGTTATGTTGAGTGGATTAACTTGTCCAGCAACGGTCCCTGTATTATGCAATGCAATGCAATGCAACTTTATTTGTACAGCGCATTTTCACAACATTACATTGTCTCAAAGCGCTTTACATGATCTCTACTCACATAAGCCTCCAGTGAGCAAGCCAGAGGCGACAGTGACAAGGAAAAACTCCCTAGACGGAAGAAACCTTGGGAGGAACCGGACCCAAAGGGGGAGCCCCTCCTCCAGGGGCCGGCAGGGGAGTCAACAGGACAAAACAAAATGACAAAATCTAAATTTATATAGTGCTGGTGTTGAAATTTCTGTCTCTATGCAGGGGCAGGCAGGTGCTGGCACGTGGTGCTTGATTCTGTAGAAGACGAGCTTCTTCCAAATCAATGCTCGTTTTCGCCACGAGGTGGAAGCATTGTATCGGGTAACAAGAACTATGTCTCAAAAGATTCATTTGATTTATCAATTAAGTAATTTACTCATTTTATAATAATTTTGTAATGTCCTGGAAAAATGTTGTCGAATACTTATTCTGCTAAACGTAACATTGAATCAGACTGGCTAGATAGAGTTCCTCTTTTTTTGTTTAAAAAGTAAAATTCCGGACTCATTTACCCGGAATATTCACGTTTACATTTTGTTCCGTTGTTAATACTTAATACCCAGTTTTAAAAATAGTACAGGATCAATTTGGTTGTAGCGCCATGTGTTTAATAATCATTTAAATCTACATTTTCCTTAATCTCATATCTCGAAAGACACTGGGAAAAAGATCAGATACAATTTGTTTTTATAAAACTTTGCATATTATTTGTATAGAAAGGTCAAAGGTCAAATACCATGCTCACGTTTTAGCGGGCACTCAGTAGTACGCATTCTTACACATGCTCCATTGCTTACTTCCACAAAATAGGTCCATATGGTGGTTTTCACTAATTAATACAATTTTAACTTCTATTAATTTACCTAGTAATGCAGTTCAGGTTAGATTAGAAATCAGTAATTCCAGACGTTTAGGGGAGGGTCTGTCAAACAGCCGATTTTAGGATTTCGTTTACTAATGTCACAGAACACATGATTAATGTGAGACAGATAGATCAGTATCAAGATAACACTACCCACCCATGTAAAAGCGCTGAGAGTACTGAGCTCTCAATGGCAGACTAATAGACCTGCAGATTCCGTGAAGACTTTTGACTGACACCTCAGCAATAAAATACTGTTAAAATATTCCATTGTTTTGGAGTGAATTTAATTTCCTGTTACAGGTAAAGTTATAATTACAAAGTATTCAGTACTTTAAAATATTGTGCCAGATAGCTGAAATTGCTGAGTAAGCGATGCGACTGTATTTCACGTATGCCAACATGAAAAACAAAGCAAAGCTATCTCTTCCAGTTTTGTCTGGCGCAGATGTGGCCAGTTCTGCGGGTCCTGCAAAGCTGTGGCCGGTTCTGCGGGTCCTGCAAAGCTGTGGCCGGTTCTGCGGGTCCTGCAAAGCTGTGGCCGGTTCTGCGGGTCCTGCAAAGCTGTGGCCTGTTCTGCGGGTCCTGCAAAGCTGTGGCCGGTTCTGCGGGTCCTGCAAAGCTGTGGCCACAGGCTGTCAGTCAAAACGCAGGCAGAGCTGTGGCCTTTTACAGTTTCAGCGGCGTCGAATAATATCCCATCCCTCTGGCGTGAAAATACCTTTGAGTCCTTTTTGTAAACATTGACAGCTGGTTTTGAGTAAAGTGTCAGGCTGCTGGATGACTGCACAAAATGTTAGTCTTGTGCCTTCCGGCACAAAAACCGAAATTCTGAGTAAATATTCCACTTTAGTTTGACGTTTATGTTTTATCATGGTAGGAGAGGTGGCATTGGGCATAAGGCGCTTGACTGCAGGTAGCTGTGTTTTGACAGAGCGATGGCAAAATTACTAGATGGTAACCATACTGACTACCCACTAATTTATTTGAGAAGACCTCTTCCAGATGCACAAACGGTCCCAGACACTTCTGTTTACATGGTTTTCGCCTTTCTTAGTCATGCCGCGGGAGAGATAAAGGTCATAAATGCATCATGGGATGTTTTTCCTGGGGCTTCTCTGTTCTTATTAAGCCATGCTCAATAAAGAGACATAAAAGCAAGCATCACTTTCGCTCCGGTGAGCGGGGCTTGCTCTCGCTCAGCGGCTGAGCTAAGCGTACCGGATTGGCGTGAATAACGGCGATGAATTGGAGCTTTCTGGTACAACAATGGGCTTGTAAATGGGGTTGGGGGGGGGGGAGATCTCTCAGCATGGAGGCTTGAATTTCAAACAGCATCAGTCAGCAAACATCGGGTGCTGGGGGTGATACAAAAGAGTGACAAAGTGGTACTCACACTTTTTTTGGGATAGCTGCAGCCTGCCAGCACCGTGACAGAGGCGCTTACGCTCACACGCACGTGCTTTTTAAGTGGTCGCAGAAGCCAGATGAGGCCCATCTTGTCGCCTGGGTCATACCCCTGGGAAAGTACCATGTCCCCCTCCCGTGACTTTGTTTATATGGTAGTGGGCGGGGGGGGGGGTGTAATCCAGCTGTCGCGCATTTATGCAGCAGCTCCTCGAGAAGCGTGTCGCAAATCTGAGCGCCTTGCACGTCGGTGACTAACAGCTGCTCCCCCTGGGGGGGGCATGCGATCATCGGGAAGGTCGCAGAGAGGATGCAGGCACTTTTCAGCAAAGGCGGGCGCGATCTCTGAAGCGGCCTTTCATGATGGTTTCCGGATCGCTGCCAAAGGCCTGTGTGCCTGGCGATGTCTCATTAACGGGCTCTATCAGACCGGATTAACAAGAGCAACATTTTTTGTTCCCTTTAATTTGTTCCATACTGTAGAATCAGTACAGTTAAGTAGGCCTAATATATGGATTTATGACCTTTTATAACTATAATATTTTTATCCAATTTGTTTTTAAAGGTTAGACTGGCTACATAACTACTTATCATTATTTAAAGGAAACACATATTTCTTGACCCACAAGCTGCAATTGAAAATCAGGTTTCCTGCAACAGATGCCGGCCTTCTCACGTCCTACAGGAAGGCCCGGAATCTCAAAGACTCAAGTACCTCAGACCCCCTTCCCCCGGGGTATATTGGACGTATGTTAGTAAACTATTTCAGCTTTGATTGTAAATAAAAATCACATCTTCAGTGTTTTAAAGGTCAAACTCAAATTCAGATCCCAGCTGACAGATTTCACAACTCCACAAAAACTCTGAGCAGAGCTCAGATGTAAACTCTGGGTTTGAGTCAAAACTTTACATTGGCCTACAGATCACTGTGAAATGTACAGGACCTCATGATACCTATTACCCGTGTAATATACCAAGTAGCATCAGGTTGTTGATATGTCTCCAAGTCTGGTAGAGTTTTGAAGAGTAAAAGACTGAGGCTGGAATTTACCATTAGGCACGGCGGGGACTCAAGTGAAAAATTACGAGTCTCTATATTTAGGAAGGTTAACGTCCAATTTCACCTGCACTTACATGTGCTTCCGTTTAAACCATTCAAGAATTTTAGATTTGTTTCCAAGGACAATACATTGATTTTCTGTGACAGGGGAATGTGGAGGGAACAGACGATAGTCTGGAAGCAATTATGCAAAAAGGAAGGTATTCTACTGCAGAGTTCACAAAATGCTCACAAGCGTCTTCATTCAGGCTCACCGAAATGACCACTGCCTGGGCGGATAAAGGGTGACGTCTCCTCTCCGCCCCGCTTAAAAAAAAACTCGCGTCTTGCACAAAGGCAGACGCTGGGCCGACTTTATGCATAGCTGCAAAAAAACTCCTCACCTCTGTCACAGAAACATCTGCCCTTAATAAAACGACGGCTGAGGTAGGAAGTTTGCATCTGCTGTTCATTATTTCATCTCTAACAACCCCCCTGGAGATCAGCCGCCTCTACAACACTGAAAAATAAGGGGCAATATTTCATTAGTATCAGAATCTCTTTGATTCATGGCGTTATTGTTTGCTCAGCTAAACTGGGAAAAAGAACAAGGAGACGTAAAGTAAAACTGATGATATTGTTTTTTATTTGAATTGTAGAGCATTAAGACATCAAGCCAAAGCTTTCATATGCACGTCTTCTTAAAACGGCACATTTAATTAAATACCTTGAAATGTTTGCAGTGCATGTAGGAATCCAAAAAGTGACTGAGAAGGCATCTCAGTGGTACAGGTAAATATGAGAGAAGCTTTCCTGTCAGTGTGTCTCTAAGGGGCATGGCTAATGAGTGCAGCGAAGGGTTCCTCCAGGGCACATGCTGGCGGCTTCACCTTCTTTGGCATTCTCACACTTAGCACAGACGCAGTGTTTATGAATAACTCATGCAATTTTAGGGTTAACAGCTTTCTATCTATCCATCCATCCAACCATCTGTCATCCGTCCATTTCATTGTTTATATCCCATCTACTTGACTTTTAATATGACTATTAGTCTGCTGTTTTCAGACACGTCACCAAAAGGTTATCTTCTGTATGCTTCCTGCCAAATGAAGCTGAAGTATGGCGTCATTTCCTGTACTTAGGCCCATTTGTCATCCAACCATCCATCTATCCATCCATCCACAACATGCCAACTGGACAGGATGGACTGAGCCATTGACAGCTCCGGACAGACACAGCATAACTGTCCGTGTACCTATTTCATAGAAGCACTGCATTGGCTGTCTGTTAAATAAAATGAGAGGGCTATTTAATTACTAGGCTTATATCTTATATAGAATTCTGAATGATAAGACTAAAACCCACTAAAAAAGGTGTCAAAACATATGTAGGAATTCAGGCATATGCACTGGTAAAAATGCAGTTAGTGCTGGCCTGAATTAATCTGTGCACGTTGTCTCCGCTAAACTGGCAGGAGGTGTGTTCTAAACCCACAGGGCCCCCAGTGTCTGATCCTCTACTAGCCTGCCAGCTGTAGCCAGATGTTACTGAATCAGCAGTAATGGAGTCACTACTAACAGTACTGCAGAAAGCAACCCTGGCCTTGCCAGTCATTGTACACTTCATCCGCCAAAGCCTGAAGACGGCACTGTAAGATCTAATAGTGATTTATACAGAGCTTTCCAATTTGTAATCACAATTACAATAACCTGCCCAGCAGTTCGTGTTTTCCCAGCTATCATAAAGCTTGTCAGTCATCGCTATTACAATATACAACTACCAAGTTATTAATTTGTTTACTCCCCCTGCTTGATTAAAAATAAACAGATAAAAGTGCTAGATAAGTTGCTTAATCATAACGATTGCACAGTGGACATTTTTCATCTTCATTTTAACTAAAGTTTAACAGCCAGATTTGCTTCCTGTCTAGAATTAGAACAAACTTTGTATATATTTGGAAAAATTCCATACATTTTTAATTTTAACAGTACATGTAAAAACAAATCATTAGTATTTATTCTACATCCTTAACACAATTTGATTTATAGCCCGTGAGCTAAAAATTAGTTTATGAGAATCTCACTGGGAATTCTTAAATGGGCAGAATTCTGCTGCCTTTCACAACTGGAACTGGAACATTTTATAATCATGGGCAGTGTTACAGTTTCACACAATTCTGTGTTTTTTTATTGGTACAGAATTTTAAACCTCTAGCCGCTGCCAGTCTGTGACTTCCGTGCATGGGTGTGACGTTAATTAATAATCGATGCTACAAATACATGCAAAGGCGTTATCAAAGCTGATATCATCAGACAGTAAGGTCTTCTTTCGTGTTTAAGTTGGCTCGTGTCAGATTGCGGTGCTTGCAGCCGATTGGAGCAATGATTGGCTTAGGCCGGGAGACTGTTGCTTTGTAACGCCATGCATATAAAACCCCCAAGAAGCTTATGTAATTCTATATACCTTATTATTGAGATATTTATTAGCAATTTACATGTTTATTTCTTTTAAAACTTCTGTGGCCCATAAAGCATAATTTTCCTCTGACAGTTTTTCCTCGTCTTCCTTGTATGTTAACTTTGTAACCCGAACCGGGCAAATATAAGCCCATGGACTACCAGCAAGGCGCTAGAGTGGCACTTACAGTAACATATAAACACGAGACTGCTTAACAGATAAACGTTTAAGTAACGAGGACCACAGAGTCACCTGAACGCTGAACAAAGAACACACTGTTAACTAGTGTTTTTAATCGAATCATCCATCATATTCGTTTGCCTATGGAAATGAACGTTTAAATTTTCATAGTCCCTGACACATCAATTTTCCACATGATTTTCCCTACGCAGTTCTCATTTAGTGCTTGGTGAGTGAGTGAGAAATTCTTTGTTTACGGTATGGACTCTGACCAAGCAGTCCTCGTAAATGTGTATATCCACAGGGATCTTTACACTTTAATGGGCTCATCAGCAGCATGTTAATAATAAGGCTACAAAGTGATTTTGTGAGTGAGGTAATGCAACCGTGCCTTAGTGGTACGTCGGCTAGTGCTTTGGCCACCCACCTCTGGGGCTGGGAGCTCGAATGCTGCCCCTAGTGGTGTGCCTGTGTGTTTGCCAGGATCTCCTGTAGTTTCTAAACTTCACCCTACAATCCAAAAACATACAGGTAATCATCCCATTCAGAAGTTATCCAAGTGCAACTGTCACCCTGCAGGGACAATTAATTTCTGTGTAGTGCCAAATGCGAGCTTCAAGTCACGTTAAGGGGGTCCTTTTTAAATTTTTATTTCCATGCCCAATGAAAGCTACGATAATAATTTTTGCTATATATTTATTATTCATTCAAAGAACAATTTCTAAACCTTTGCCGATTTTTCTTTAAATAATCACAAGGGCCCATGAAATAGCCCCTAAGGCTATTGTCTAGGTCTGCTCTACTTCAATATTTATGGAACATGTATAGGGTAATACAACCATCTTTAGCTAGTTGGACCCTTTTAAGTAATTAGCTTTCAGTAGACCAGCTGCTGTGCAATATGGCCCAAATTGTTAATGCAAGGGATTACAAACAGGCCGCAGATGACCGTGACATAGCCATGGCGCCAAGATGGCGCTGTCTTCCAGAGTGTGATAGAGAACAACATTAGTTCAGTAATTTCTCTCAGGATTTTATGTCATGTTTAATCACTAGAATGCAGTGACAGCTTTGACTCACCCAAGCGGGGCAGGCAGGTGGTGTAGCGGTTAGGGATGCAACCGTGTAGTCGAAAGATTACCAGTTCAAGTCCCCGACCAACAATGACGATTAATCGCCTTCAATTCGTATGAGAAATAGACCTTAGCAGGCATGGGAGTCAGATGAGGAAGGGTAGAGGTCTTCAACCTCGTTCTGCTGTCGTCCATTCAGAGAGAACAAGCTGAACCACGTGCCCCTGTGCTGGAATCTGACGTCAAATCCTACCATGATGGTGGCTTTGTTTTCAAAGCTCCAGTGTTTATTAGTAACCTTTCGAATGTTTACTGCCGCAAGGTTACAGTTGACTTTCAGGGACGGCCTGATCGCGGTTGGTCTGGCTGACTTTCAGGGATGGCCTGATCGGCCAGTGTTCTTGGGAATTCCCAAATTCTGTGAAGGCGATTACCTTTCATTCTGCAGGTATTGTAATACTGAGCTTTAACGTTTTAAAAGAAGAATGACGACATATTAAGAAGTGGGAATCTCTTCTCTCTGTATGCTGAATAACTTCCTGCGTTGGAGATTATTACTACGGTTACATTACAGAATAATCATACCATTGACTTTATGGATGCTGCTAGAAATTCCTGAAACAGACTCATTTTCCTGAAATGGAAGGACCAAGCGAAACTTTGCCTATGCTGAGATAACATTCAAACATCGCCAGAAGCATAGTTCAAACAAAACAGTTTAATTCAATGAGACACTTACTGGAGCACTAAACTAAGTGATACTGACTGCTCTTCTGATTAAAACCTTTTAAATTGAATGTATTTTCTTGGTGACTTTGGCAGGGTAGTAAACATCTAGTTGAACATTTTGATCCCTAGCTGTTAACCTGGCCATTCTGTGTTGTATGCTTGTAAATCATTTGTTACTCTTTCTACATTTGTGTAATTTGGAAACAAAAAAAACAACTTTTTTTTATTTGTCATAATGAAACAGTATGTAACATCCTTTTTTGAAGGTGCTGGCCATCCTTACAGGTAGGGTTTCAGAATAATGGGTGTCCAGGAACAACTACCCTTACTGAAAAATGTGATCATTTAAACATTTTATTGCAATGAAATCAAATATTTATAATGCAAGTGCAGACACCTTTTCTCCACCTGTTTCCCAGGCTGTATTTATGAACATAAAATATTTAACAAACCATCTGGTATATATAACTGTCTAGGTTTCTGCATAATACTCATAGAATTGTTATTCAATTTTTAATGGAGGTTAATATAGTACATTTATTTTTAAAGTTAAAGATATTTCAACCCAAAATAAATACATTCTGAACTTTGAGTTTTCTCTACATTTCCTGTATTTACATCTGCTACCAATATGTAGGCCGAGAATTACTCTCCATAAATATAATAAAATCATTTTCAGTAATGTTTTCATTTTTTTCCCTTTTAAACATTTTCTCAATAAACCGCATCAGATAAATAGTTTCAATATTTATATATGCCTCACAAGACTGACAACGTTTGTTAGGATGCACAAATCTGTCAAACTATAGTGTCTAAAAAGACATGATTTTACAGTGACTGTCATGAAAATGTTCCCAATTACACATCTGCAGGCAACATGCAAAATTCTGCGTTCGTATTTATGCTGATGTTGGTCTATGACCAAACAGAAACCAGCTGAAATGTGAAGAAACTAAACAAACTATCTATAAAACACTACACAAGTAGAGAATTATGTGTAATGTACCATACCAATTATATGAATATAGACTCCAGGGCATAGTTTTAGTTTCAACACTGGCAAAGACTAAATCAGCGATGAACCTGCCTAAAGTAACTCAGACATGGATGAACAGTTATATAGACGCTGGCATTTGCAGCTATGCCACATTCCCACATGTTAGGGTTAGGGTTAAGGTTAGGGTTGGCCGACAACATACCTGACTTATCAGATTTCCTAAATAGTGCAGATGTTTATAGATGTGGCACAGAAGATCTGTTCACAATTAGATAAAACCAGTTTCTTTCATTCTATCACATGAATTGATATATAACACTTTAAAAGTTATTAATGTGGATGAGCAAGCGGAACACGTGCAATGTGGATCTCAGTGGCGCGTAACGGGATGGGATGCGGGTCCCGCTCGGTTCGCACGGCATGCCGGGATTTGCAGTGCGGCTCCGCGGACGCCCGCGCGCACACTCCCGTGCCGCCCGGACCCATCCCCGGCCGGGGAGACCCGGACCGTTGCCACGGAGACGCGGGCCGTTGCCATGGCGCCGCGCTTCTCCCTCCCGTGCAGTCCCGCGCGCGAGCGGCCGCGAAGGACAACGCCTCCTTTCTGCGACGTCACGGAGGGATCGTGTTATTTAAAGATTGTATCGAGCGAGAAGCAAAGTTTGCGCAGAGAGCGTGTGGCCTCGCAGCTGCTGCCAGCGGGACTCGGACGTTTCTTCAGCGCCGGTTTCTGGATATTGCGACCCGCCTGAGATATGCCCCAGACCATAACCCTGAATGGACCCTCACCTTGGGGTTTTCGACTCGTGGGTGGAAGGGATTTTAGCACGCCGCTGACCATTTCGCGGGTACGTCTCACCCACAGCCGTCCCTTCTTATGCATTGCTCCATTTTCCTTAATAGTTTGAAGTTAAATAAAAATTAAAATGCGCATACTTTCCATGAAGGGGTTTTGGCAGTATCGGCTGGAAATGCACGAATTGCTTTCGGGGTTGCAAGTAAATTAATGCGACGCAAAGAAACTGCGCTGTAGCTCCACGGTGCTGAAAAGTGCTTTAAAAAGTGTTTAAAGTGTTAAAGTGGACGCTACAAGTTCAGCCTTATTAATATTACTTTAAACAACAGCAGTGATGTGTATGAAGATTTGATAAGTTGAATACTATATGGTAAGTAATGGCACTGACTACCTGCCTTTAGTGTAAATCAAGTGGTATAATGTTACGGATTATTGCAGCCGGTCTGGCATAAATAAAATAAAAGTTAATATTGTCTAATAGGTATCATCAGCAGACAATTTTCGGTTTCTTGCTCAAAATAAGCGCTTCAGTCTAAAACTCCCATACAGTTACTACAAATTATTCAGGCGCCGTAAAGTAAAGCGTCCCCTCTCCGTTTATGTTTGGTAATAATGTATCATGTAATCTACTGAGATCTGGGACGTAAATCGACGTATCTATAGCCAAGACGTGCGCTCGAAAGTCATTCTAAGGACGGGGAGGCTAGTGAGACGGCAGGCGGTAAAAAGGCGAGTAACGGGGATAGCTCAGCCTGCACGTACAGTAAGCGGGGCTCGGTGACAGGGCCCAGGGCAGCAGGCGCTGACACTGTTTGTAGGACAGGATTGCGGGCCGGCTGACGCACAGCACCGTGCAGATGGTGGGTGCACGCCTACAGGATATAATACAAATTAAATGATATATGTTATACTTTTTTCATCGTGCATAATTACAAATACCCTCTATGTCCTTGTAGAATGTACTCTAAGAAGCCTTTCGTTGCAATGCTTTTATTACTATTTATTTCTATTTTTACTATTTATTCTTTTCAGCTTTGCACCAGTAATAATTTCTATTGCATTTGTTTATATTGTATAAAGGGGTTAATTTAATAGTCATGAAAAGCTTCACCCAGATTCCTATCCCTAGCAGAAAGGACATAGTCCATGCTAGCAATGGGTTTAGTCTTTAGGAAGGACAGTGCCCAGGTATCTAACGTTGCTGTATTATTGTATATGCGGCAGCATATGCCGCTGACCCCCAGTGTAAATGACGTGATTGCATTCCGGATCAGGTTGCATCAGCGGTGCGTTCCCCGGTGCTCCATGCGAGAGGCGGCTCTGCGCTCACACATTGATGCAATCAATGAGTTCACCATCAAACGGACGCTCACATTCTTAGCGCGATCATCTTGGTAGCCTACGCGATTAATCGCCGAGAGGCAGCAAGAGTTACTTCTTACGCCTCCCCGTGTCCTGAGCGCGCATATTCAACGGGGCCTGCGATTCTGTGCGCATTTCTCCGAGTTAATGGCCTGAAACACCTGCACTTTTAGGCAAGGGACGATTGTGATCATCTGCAAGACATCAGACAGCAGTATTAATCGTTTGTAGCGAGAATTCGGGCTTGTACTAGTGGATGGATAATCAGCTGAAAGAATCAAATTCGCTGCGTGAAACAGGGGATTAAAACGTCGGAGAGCGCTGATCTCTGTGGAGAAGAATGCCGCAGGGATGTGGAAAACAGCAGTACTCATCAGTTAAATCATACTGAAGCAATAACGGGAATGATATGGACAAAAATAGCTCCACTCTATTTTGCCTCTGTTTGAAATAATATCTAATCTACAGCGACCTTTCCTGGTCACCTTGCCTTTACTACTTTAACCACGCAATATAAATGCGTGCAGTCAAGCTTAAATAGCTAATATGCACAGCGTGCCGACACGTGTGTTGATACCAGAAAAAAGTCGCCGGAGTGTCATATACCTGGACAGACTTTGCCTGCTGAAAGAACTTTTTTTTTAAACCAGAAATATACTTAACTTTTGAAAGGGCACCCCCCAGAAACGTTCTAATGGAAGTTAGCGTGACTTTTCCTTAGTGTCCTGCATTATCTGCCAGTTGGTTTTCCTGCTTTTGGGTCATTTTCTATGGATTAGGTGTTACAGACAGACAGACATAACTAGTTTTCATAATTAAGTTTTTAATTAAATGCTTCTTCCTCTTCTTAAGAAAATGTTGTCCCTGTTTTGTTACCATAAAGAACTTTGTTTAAAATTCAGTCCTTAGACGGCAAACCGTTGTCATGACAACCTTAAGCTTTCTGTCTGAGACATGCTTTCATAGAATCCTCTCGCTGCTGTTTTGGAAGGCATTAAAACATAATAACTGTTTTCAGAACTTAAAACTTGTTTGTTCAGACTGTTACCTGTAACCAATAAAAGAAGATACAATAGACAAGAAATACAACTGTTTCAAAGAGCCAGGCTGGTTGTGTTAAACGTAAGTTAAAAATACAGACTTAGAGCAGCAGTTAGAATGTTGATTAATATTGTTGATACAATTCTGACAGTATTTATGTATAGTATAGATTTGTTGCATCTTGAGACCCTGGTTGCATTAAACTGTTGAACCCAAAGAGTTAACATCCCTACTTGACTGATTCATTCAGATATCTAGTATGGTGAACTATGTATGACTCACTGTGGTGACTCTTTGCATTGTCATAGAGGTTTTCACTGTGATGTAGTTTCTTTGTAATTTTCACATATTTACACAAGTAATTCCTCATCACCCCTAAAGCACAGTGTAACCATATTACGTAAACAAAGCATACAGGCATGACCAAAACGAAAATGAAATAATTGATTTCTAAACCCTGAAAGTCGCAGATATTCAGAAACATAATGTCACGCTGCAGTTATTGAAAATGCAAACAGAATACCACTCTGTAAACTCCTGGGACACAATGTGCTGCCAAGGCAGCGAGAATACAATGTGGCATGAAGTCAACAGGGATCTGGAAGTGTTCTTCAGGAATCTGGCATATTTCTTCTGCAAGGAATTTTTTCCAGCTCGCGACACTATGATGGAGATGGAAACCACCATCAGGCAGGCCTCGCCGTGCAGTTGCTCAAACACCGTGGGGGACTGAGGTCAGGCGATTGGGATAGCCTTAGAAGGACGTCATCCACAAATGTCCTCACAACATCTGCTCTATTAATTTCACTGTCGTTATGCTGCATCATGGGATACGGATTTGTCACAGCCCGTCACACCGGCCGCGTAATAACAGACATTCTTCCCAGAAATATAAGGTTGAGGGAAATGTTTTTGAAATTATTCCGTGGACTGGTGAGAGTATTTTGCCACTGGGCCCAGAGACGTGGCGTAGAGTTTCTCTGGCAGTATCGGCATGTGCCTGGATCCTTTCCGGAAGGACACGGAAAAGGCTATATTGCCAGGTTATATCATACTGACCTCTTCTGTACACCTCTGGGCCTGTGTGATGCACAGTTAGCACACAAGCACTAGTGCGTCGAGTTCTGATAAACAACTCTCTGGCTCATTTTCATACATGCAGGATGCTCGCAGCCTGCGATTAACTGCACGGTTTACCCACCATTACCTGCTTGACTCCTCATATATACACCAATCCCGTTGGGTCCTGCTTTTGGGAACCGCGCATTGACGTCCTTCCTTATATGGCCCCAGACTAACATTAACGCCGAGACAATTGCTTGTGACTCACACTTTCTGAAGGTCTTGTTCTAGGGCCTTAAGAACCACTAGTGGTAATTTTACGTCATTCCGAAAGGCGCTTGTGCTGAATAGTGGACATGTGCATCCTGCAATAATTCTTGGTTCAGTACAGCTCCTCAGGAGAACTGTAAATTCTGCGTATCATTCATGTAGAGTGTGATGTACAGGTGTCCCGCTGTACACAGCCAAGCACATCCTGCTTTTATGAATGTTTTCCTTTCGTGGAGGGAATTCAAACCAAAGAAGGCGTTGCCTGGATCTCAGAGATACTGAACAGAATCGGGCGTCAACTGCAGCTCTGGAGATTCCATAAGTTCGCGAAGGATGGTGTAAGCATGAGCTGTGTTTTTCACCTGTTGGGTGGCTCCACGTTGTGTCATTGTGGTCGGGAGTAGCAAATAGGAAATCCAGGCGAGCCAAGGAGAGGAAGCGCCTGGTCGATAAGGATATCGCCAAGCGCACCAGTTCTCAACATTTAGAATTTGGTAAGCGGTGATGACATGCAGTTGCCAAACCGCTGACAGTATCTGAGATAACTGACAAGTCTGGTTTACATAAGTGGTAAATGGTGAAGGGGCTGGAAAAAAAAGATACTGGTTTTGGTAACATACATATCCAAGGATTTCTAACTTAGCTAACTGTATTTGTGGACTTGACTACCTGTAATTTTGTGCAAAGAAAGCCATATTGTTGTTTTGAAGAAAAGTTTGCTGACATATCTGATGTTTAAACTCTGGACATATGTTTTATAGGGATTTTTTTTTTTGTGAAAGCCGTGTTTTGAGACATTCGACAAATAAATAAAAGGGCATTATCAAAGGCACGCAGACGGGATGCTGGCATCCATTGCTCCGCATAAATATTGAAAAATTCTGTGGTATTTCAGAACCACGAAATGAACTGGCCAGCAGACCTGCTTGTTCCTTCGCCACAAGAACGAAATGAAAGTCTCCGACCGTGCCGGCTTTTAAACCGGGCCAAACATCCATCCCTAAGAAGGCAGAAATGTCTGCTTCTTGTTTACAATCTGGCAGTGTTTTATTTGCAGTATTTTGTTTTACTCTACAAAATCTGACAATGATTAATCATATAATTTGGTTTCCTCAAATTAATTTACTAAATACACAAACTGGTAACATATTGCATCTTTTCATAGTAGTAAATGCCAATTATTGTATGGAGTAGATGTTTGACTAGCAAATCCAAGGAAACCCAAGGATATTTAGTTTCTTAACTCACTTTTTAACTCACTAGGTGATCATTTTGTGGTCGCTGCCACCTTTCCAGGCAATGGGAAATTAGCCTGCAATGCCTTTTTGTAACCTTTGCTGTTTTTTTTATTTTTTTTTTAAACCTCAGACGGGCTTTGCTGATTTCCAGCAGTAATATGCCCTACGGAAAGAAACATGGGCCAAAAAGCCTTTATATCTGTAAGTGGCGATTTTTCATTGAAACAGGATGTCCCTGTGCATGTACTTGCGTGTCTGTAGCACTAATTGAGCCTTTTCTGAGAGTGAGCCGGGGGAATCAGTCAGGAGCGGCTGTTTGGTCTTGAGGTGTTCTATCCCGCTGTGCTGTCGTGGCAACAGGCCAGGCGTCACGACCAAAGTGCAAACTCTGGCTCCCACCTCACCCAAATGACCCGCTAAGCCTCTAAACGAGGGGCTTCACAAAGAGTTTGGCCCCCGCCGCGTGATTCCCATTTCCCGGGAAATGCCTGAGTTGCACCATTTATTGGAGCTGGTTTGGCGGAGGCGTGACCTGCGAGCTCGGCGGTATTCACCCGGCGTACGTGAAAGGACGAGGCTGATGAATGACGCTACCAGGAAGCCGTATGCATCGTGCACGGCCCGGAGGCCCTTGGGGCATCCTGCTCTGGTTTCTACCAGAATACCTTCCTTTTGTCTCGGCTGGATTTTGGCGTTTTTTTCCTCGCCGACAATGACGGCTTTATGGCAACGGCGTCTCCACTTAGGGCTTTGGTGTCGGGTTTCCAATATCGTGGCCATCTGCCGGGGATGCCCGTTATGAAAGGCTAAAGACAATGCTGGTACGGTGAAAGAGGCGTCCGTATGTCCAGCCTGCTCCTGTAACATAGGACTGTGACATTGGCCGCCTCCCCTATATATGGAAATGTTCTTATCATACGAATTGCTTTTAAGTTGCCGGGTCATATCTCGACTGCTCGTTTGTTTACACAGTTGACCGTTTCTGTGAGCGGATGGTTCAGTAAATGCACTGTCTGATATGTTCCAAGCTGTAATGCCTTGGGATGCATAGTTACAATGAGAAAGTGGGGGGGGGGGGGTAACAAAGGAGAAATATATATATATATATATATGTGTGTAATAAATCTGGGGGGTCTTGCAAGCCGTAATCTGCTACTTCCCATCAGCTGGTCAGATATGTTTTTGCTCCCCATAATGACTTTCTGAGATCATTCCAATATAAGCACATCAAGCGTTGAGTTCTAGTTGTAACGTACCGTATGCTTCGGATTACTTTAACGAGACGTT
>JAODKN010000048.1:3361803-3377785 GCA_026774425.1 Petrocephalus zakoni | reverse complement strand
GGTTTACTTATAGCACTGCATGGTAACTGCAGTGAAACCATGATAAAACCATAGTCATAAACTCATGGTTACCCAAAGAACCATAGTAAAACCATGGTTCATTTTCGTAAGGGGTGTTTCTTAAATTAAACTATGGACAGGTCACAATATTCTGAAGCTTAACAGCGATAAAACTGAAATGTCCCTTTTCCTCTGGTTCGCCATTACGCTGTTACCTCAGCCATACATACACGTTCCGTAGCGCAAACAGCTTTCTCCCATCTCCGTGACATCGCCCGGCAAAGGCCCCGTTTTTGTAACCCTGCTGCCGAATCCCTCGTTCTGTATCTCTAGCCATCTTGACTACTCCAACGCACTACTCACTACTCACAGGTATTCCTGCCAAATCTCTCCAGAAACTCCAGATAGTCCAGAACTCTACCGCCTGCCTCCTGACTCACATGCGCCCCTTCCAACACATCACGTCCATACTTCAGAGCCTTCACTGGCTTCCTATAAGAGAACACATCCATTTTAAAGTAGTTCTTCTAGCATTCAAAGCCCTTAACAGCCGAGCTCCATCACAACTCTCTGATCAGCTTGCCCCCTACCCACCTCCCTGCTGTCTCAGATCCTCTGTCTCTGGCTCCCTCTATAACCCCACAGTCTTGTTGCTCATGCCTTTTCCTGTTAAACTCCATGACTTAATTCCCTCTTTACTGCCTTTCGTCAGTCAAACACATTCTTCAGTTTCAAAACCAAACTGAAACACTTTTTGTTTGCTTGAATCTATAACCTTCCCTATCCATTAACTGTTTTTGGTTATATCTGTTCACTTTATATTCTTAGAGTTTTTGAAAAACAATACATAAATAAAAAAGGTTTATTATTATTACTATTATATTAATTATTAATTGTTGTTATTATTAAGTCACTGGCACTCCTGCATGAATTAGCAATGAATCTTTACTGTCCTGACCTCAGGACAGAGCCTTTGGGCATAGAGGACTGTGAGGCACAAGATGCCAACAGCTAGCCTGCCCAACAAAGGCTGACCTCACCTCATCCTGTTCCCCTGATTGGCCATCCAGGAGGACATTTGGGTTTAGATCTACCCTCTTGGGTACCTCCAGTTTTTAGAAATGGAGGTCCAGTGCAAGGCTACTACACCTAACTGCCATAAACAAACCACTTAAGCAGGGATTGATCAAGGTGTTGTGGTAGATATGGAGATGAAAGAGGTTGGCCTTGAGTACAAAGTCTATACAAACAGCCTTCTAGCTCTTCTGCCCCGGGGAATCCCAGTTATTTGTCTATGATGCAATTTTGAAAAGTCCCATAACTTGATGGCACCAGGTATGCTTGCCCAGCAAGCAGGAACAGACTCGGGGTGACACTTTAAGAGGAAGTACTGTTCGTGGCGTGGAACACCCTAGACGTTTTCCAGAGAAGTGGGAGTGAATTCAGAGCCTGGGCGTTACCAAGGATACCTTTTTCAATGGAGCTTCCTGTTTAAAAAGCTCATTGGTTGGTCAGGGCCTGCCAGGAGGACAGTGTAGCCCGGAAATGAAGGAGCCGAGTGACTCCTGAGTCAGATGGTCCTGGAAAGGTGAAGCCAAGACAGAATTTTCATGGTGGTAGCAAAGACTGCTTGTGATATACACCAACAACCTAGGAAAAGTAGGGTGGACAAGTTTGAGAAGGGGGCGCCGACAGCGCAACAAGACGGAACGGAAGCTTAGCACCGGGAGGAGTAACGACTGTCGAGTTGATTCCGAAAAAAAGTGGGGGTGTGGGATTTTGGCACTAAAATTAATGGCTTCTGAGTGCAAAATGAAAGTATGACTCCCCCATATGAAATATTAAGTCACACTCCAGGAAAGGGATGCTCTCACTTGTCGCTGTGGAAATTCCAGCTGGATATAATAGCCGGAAGGTACAATTTGGAAGTGATTTCATTTTTTTGTTCCCCCCGCCAGTTTTAACCTGTATTCAGTCACCCGCTAATGAATCACAGGGGTTAATTCCCAGTGGAAGCTGTGAGTAACAAATGCTTTTTTTGTTTTGGCTCTGCCTCCTAGACTTTTGCAAATGTTCATTCAATGTGCGCTGATAATAAAAACAGGGTATTGCATTTCCAGCTTGAGTGGAAGGAATCTCAGCTTTAATAATGATGGGGTATGTTGTGCTGAGGTTGTACTGAGTTAGCTGTGCTGAAGCTGCACACCAGTGGCCAGCTTGTTTCTCACCGTTGGATGTGTGCTGATAGCAAGGCACTGTAGCTGTAGTGTAGATGTTGCAAAACTCTTTCTGAAGATGATTGGAAAGCTCTGTGTACCTCGCTCAAAAAACGGCTAAAAGCCAGCTTATGCTGGTAGCTTGTTTTAGCTTGTTTTATTGTTGGTTTTAGTTGGTTTAAGGTGACCTTGATGGTCGTGTCCCAGTTCTTGCTGCGCTTTGGTGGTTTATATGGGTGGGTTATCAGTTGGTTATGCTGGTGTGGCCAGCTTATCCAACTGGGCATGCTGGTATGACCAGCTAAACCAGCCAGAATGACCATCATGCAACAATATACCTTAAGCTGGTTAACTATTATAAGTTTGTCAACCAGCTTAACCAGCTTTCGGTGGTCAAGCTGGTTTTTTCAGCAGGGTAGAGTTTCAGTGCTGAAGTAGATCACAGTGGACAGATGCTAGATGTAGTGTCAAGTCTTAAGATTCTTAAGCTGGTGATACACAGGGCAACTTTTTGAGCAATGCTGCCGGGCAACTGCCAACCAGCTGAGACACAAAAGGCAACTCATCTGGACCTGGACGATCGCGCAAAGTTGCCCGCTGCTGATCAAAGTTTTTCAAACAAAAATTTGTCGCCCAATATCAATGGGAAGGTGCCTGAGCAACATTGGTCAGCGACAATAGCCAGCATCATTGCACAAAAGGTATCACCTCCCTTTAGAAACTCCTTGAAACACAAACCTCTTGAAATCTAAGACCCTCGGTGCCCTAAACAACCTATTTGTTGACCCAAGGTTAGTGATCAGATCCCATGGAGACACCACTGACTCAAGGGCATAGGTTTGATTTCAACACTGGTAAGGAGCAGATCAGCCCCAACCCCCCACCCCTCTAAACGCACACGACATTCCCACAATATTGGACATGTCCCTATCATCCATGCCCAAATCTACACCTTAACACTGTCCAGTTCAATCCAACCTAGCTGCCTCTTGTATTCAAGCTAGCTTGTCCCAATTATTAAGGAAAGATAGTTTAGGATGATCAAGACATTAAAGCGACCTTACTTTGCCCTTTCCGCAATAGTATACAAGCTGCTAGTTAGAAGTAGCTTCAAAGTGTCGTTAAGCAAATGCAATTGCACAGTCGTCAGTTGTATTGTAATATCATTTTACCTTAAGAAGACATGACTAAGGTTTGTGATATGCCCGCTGGCGAGAGATTATTTGATACTGCATGCTGAAGTGTCTGGCAGCAAAATGCGACTGGGTTGGTGGTAAATCCTCAGATGCTCCAAGTGCGCCAAATGGAAACTTGTTCGAGTGATCGCAGCGGCCTGTGAAAACGCGGGGGTCGGGAATGCGCACGCCGCGAAATACAGTTCGGCGCAGGCCTATCCGCGGGATGCACGGCCAAGCTGGCGGGAGCGAAGGAATTTGCTCATCAAGCATTTATTACTCCTGACAGTCGGGGTTAGTACATGACTTCACATGGTACCTTTTTTTCCTCCCCTGCTTCAAAAGACAGGACAGAAACCCTTTATGAATGGAACAAGCAGCCTTTATTTTGATCCTGTCAAATATACCAGGCAGTTATTTTTAATAAGCCTTAGATCATCTACTTCAAATTTTGATTTCATGTTTTACGGTTATTTCTAGGTTACTTGTGAATTTAATGATTCAGCTTCCTTTATGTAGGTAACCACAGCTCCGTCGGTGGACCGCAGTGGAACATGACATCTTTCATCCTTTTGCAAACTGTTTAACCAGCACATGTGCTACGGAGAGGTCAATCCCGCTATCTCGTAATCCTGGGCCCCGCTGGATCAGGAGCCGCTGAGCCATTTGTCCGGGTGTTTGCTTTCCCACAAGAGCTAGCAATGGGTAACGTGATAATTAATCAAACGGCATTCCCTGAGAAAAGGTTTTGGTCCGTACCATTTATTGGACAGAAGAGAGAATTCTTTGAGAATGATGGGGAGGAGAATCCATGACCTCTCTGTGCAACCTCCATGGAACTTTCTTCTTGGGGTCCCAGGATGCACTGCAACGCCTATAATTTAAGCAGGAGCAATAAAAGGTTTTTTAATGCGTTTAGCGATGCGGGACACCACGTGAAATGCTTTCTCAGGCCCGGAGATTGCTGCGAGGCATGCCGAGATGGTCAAGGAACTGGAAGTCAATCAAGAAAGCTTCAGTGATGCAGATGATTTTCATTTGCTCTCCCTGCCTTGTTCAGACAACAGCTGGTCAACCTGGAGGTGTTCCTGGGCCAATGCTTAGAAACGCTTAAAGCTTTCCGTCAAAGAGCGCTGAAACACTGGAACTGCTCAGCCGAACCGTCTATAGAGTTGTTTCAAATTATTGTTCACCCATCACTATCGCCCAAGGGCCATGTTTAGCTATTGTGGTGAAATGGGTTCACGAAGCCCCTGAATTTACAGCCAATAATAACCCCTTACTACAAATGCCTACACATCAACCAGGCCTTTTTAAAAAAGTGTAGGAAAGACGAGTATTATAAAATGTACTCCGCATTCTATGCCAAGGCTATTAAAGTCACACTTTCCCACCGACACAATACGCGCAAAGCGTCCGGATGAGTGAGCCGCTGAGAAATGAGCTACTCCTAGCAACAGGAACTATTTGAAGCATATTGATAAAATAACAAGATATGGTTGCCAAGTTGTTAATGTTACTGCAGCAGATAACAGGGCTGCATATTAAACATGGAGTGTGTCCGGACTAAACATGTATCGTCGAACTGACTTACTCTCTGCCATTTCTGGAACAGGACCGATAAATCAGTTTAATGAGACACCAAGCTTGACCGCATTTATGTAAAGAAAATAACGTTCAGCTATAATATCCTAGGAGCAACTTAAAGGATGGAGGAGGGGCAGGTTTAGCCCAACACGTTACTGACGGGGCACTTTTATAAGCTGTGTACCAGATGTGTGGAATTGTAAATCTGCCATCCGATTTAAAAAAAAAATATATATATATATATTAACGGCACATGTGAGACCACTGAAATACAAATTATAAACAAAGACTGCTGTTCTTTGTGTTTAAATCAGGAAAGCACCACGCAAATTAAACTGCGCTTGGAGACGGATACTATGAATATGTGTCATATACTGTATGTATCTTAGGGCATAATTATGTTTCAAATGGGCTACTTTTAAACAGTTTGTATTTATTTTTCCCTGCTGGCTGAGCATGTGGAAGTAACAGTTATTGTACGAGTACATTCTTACTGGTGAGCAGCAATCGTTTTGGACTCCCTCGGGAGCTGAAATGTTGTTGTAACATGAAGGTGACTTGATACAGAAGCATGAAAGGACGCACAGTACCATCCTTAGCAAAAATCTCCCCCCGGGGATGAAATGGTATGAGCGGTGGGACTGGCCTGCACTAAGGTCCCTTTCCAGAATGTACCATTGTTGGGGGGGTGTCCAAAGGGGATCCTGCATGTGTGTGGTCCAGACGTTGCAGGGATGAGCCAGCATCTGCAAGCCAAGGAAAGCGGGGGCCGCTAGACCCTAGTGGGGGGGCCCATGAACGTTTGCTTCCTGGAGCCAGGCGCCCAGACGAACACCCCCCTCCCGGCAACATGAAGTCACTCTAATTCAGACAAAATATTTACCTTAGATCACAATGTGCTCATTACCTCCTACAACGTCTACCTGACACAGATAAGACCTTTTTTAAACACCAGTCTGTGCCTTATCTAAATACTTGCTGAAGAAATGGGGGCAGTAAATGATTGAAATAATTTGTGTGATATATGGAAGGCAGTGAATGCATTAATCATATTAAAACCTCACTTTTTTTTATTAATTCTGTGTTTTCTGCTAGTGTTGCAATATTCCATGTGTGCTTTTTATTGTAATGTAACTATGCAGTTTGAATTTAAAAGGACATAAAAACATACAAAAAAAATAATTCTTTGATATTAAGGATGCTGGGAAAGAGGAATCATGCTGTTTATACAGGACATTCAGGGTTTAAAGCAATGCAGTTTCTGATAAAGGCACAGTTTGCCTGCGGGTGAGAACCTGAAGGTCGCCAGGCGTTTGCCTGCTATTGTAAATCACGCCACTATTGTTATACATGGCACTTATACCCTGGAGTAACGCATTCAGATGCATGACAGTTTGGAGTCACAGATATGTGTGTAAACACCGTCACAATGCCACTGGTCAAGCTGGGCTCTGATCTGAACGCCTCGGACCATTAGGCTGCTCCTGCCTGATCAGGATCCTCTGATTTCATTCTTTAATATTTTGTGATTTGCATTAAATCTCCTAACAAAAGCCGTAGAACATATATTACTGTCCGTGCAGGGTGGTATGTGGCTTAGTGGGTTAGGATGCTGTTCCTCGATCAGAAGGTTGCTGGATCAAGTCCCATGATGGATAGAGTGGTTTTACCATCGAGACTATGAGCACAGCCCTTAAAGCCCAGCTGCTGCAGAAAATAACCAATGATACCTTCTAGATTCTATGCCGCTTTGGATAAAGGTTGTCTTATATAAAATAAAAGTCAATAAATGTAACAAATTTTGGTTTGCAAACAAGTTGAGGCCAGCAGGTAAGTGTGTGTTTCCCACCCTGCCCTCTTTTCTTCCAGGATTTCCGGCCCATTGGGAGCGTTAACAACAGAAAGCCAGCACAATATCCCTGTGAGCCCCCCCTGAATAATGGCAGCTGCAAGGCGAGCCCCCAGTACAATAACCCGGCCGGCCTGTACGCCAGTAACAACGGGGAGCGCAACCTGTCCAAGCAGATGAGTGGCCTGTCTTTCAGCCCCCGCCAGAGGTAATGTGATGGGGGGGGTCTGATAGGGAGCACGCACCCTGGGGTGTAACCTCGCCTTGAATCGGGGGTGATTTATATCCTGTCGACACGCCTATCGAGGTGTGTTATTGACGAGCACGGTCTTTATAGGACAAAAGGCCGTATGTATGCACAGCCCGGCTGAAGCGCATTCGCAATGCACGCCTTCTCGGGCTGCAGGCTTCCTCCTGATGTGTGATTCTGTGCACCTGCGGCCGATAGGGAAGGTCGCGCAATGAGCCGTCGGCACCTCGCCGGCCCTCCATCTCACGGCCCGCCCCGCCCCGTCTCGTCTCCGCAGCCCCGAGCCGCCCGCGCTCTCCCCCGTCAGCCGCAACGGCTTCGACACCGAATCCGAGGTCTATAAGATGCTGCAGGACCCCGCTGAGCCCGCCTCCCAGCCCAAGCAGTCCGGCTCCTTCCGGTACCTCCAGGAAATCCTGCAGGCTGAAGATGGGGGTAAGACTATGCATGCAGACTTCTGGGATTTTTATATGTTTTTTTGCAATAATGTTGGAAAGTGTTACGTATCATGTACAGCAGCGGAACCCTTGATTTTGCTTAGTGGTGTCAGTAAAATTTGCGACCAATAGGAGCCGGTATGGACAGTAAAATTTGTGAACCTGTGAGATAGGGTAACGGAGGTAAAATTTGTTGACTAGGGGCAGGGGGTAGCACTAGCAAAATTTGTCAACCTAGGGTGGAAGGGGGAGTGAGCTAGTAAAATTTGTTGATTGGGGAGGGTATCTGCGGCGAAATTCTCCAAGCCTGGTGCCGGCAAATTTTACTGATGCCAAATAGGGTTTTATGGAAACCAATCAATCAATTGGCGGGCTGAATTTGATAATTATTATTAAAAAACACATCACTGGCCAGAGAAAAGTCAGGTCTGGCCCACAGCCTGGTACTGAGTCCCCAGATGCATAGTTTTTAAAACTGTTAAGCTGTGTCAATACATCAGTAAATCTAAAGAATAAGCTGATAATTAAAATTGTATGCCTATAGTATTAGCAGTATATAAGTCAGATGGAAAACTAACATCTGAAACTTTCTTGTTGTCCTGTTTTATTATATTTATAAATTCCACTAAAATATTAATTCAGCTCCTGAAAAAATGTGGGACATCCGCAGCGCAGTTGTTCAGACTGAAGGGTGCTGGTTTAAATCCCAGGATCCGCTGTGAACATTCGACTTGAATTTGAGTCATGTTCCTCCGCTAAGCGCATGCAGCTGTGTAAATCGGTAAAACGTGCAGCTTGCGAAAAAAATCTGGTTACGGAACAAAGCGTATTGTGATTTGGCGCACAACAGCAAAAAGACTAAGGAGCAGAACTGTGGGCGACCTTGTCCACAGTCAGGACTCCCGTTATCAGAGTGTCTTGGACGTAGCTTGGATTGGTGCCAGTCCCTGTTATTAATATAAACGCGCCTGTAAATATTAACAGGCGCTAAAAAAGGCTTTTTTACAAGGCCATGTTTGACTATACAGGATGTGTACGCTCCTTAGGAAGGACTGTATTTTATGAACCCAGTGCTTCTAATCCCATTTGGTCTGAAAGCCATGTTCTTACATGGAAGTAAACAGCCATCTGACAGTGATATCGGTATTTTTCTAGAAACACAAATACGTGTACCTTCCTATTATGAGAATCAGAGGTTGTCCAAGCTGAAGTGGCTGGAGCAAAACAGAACACTTGAAACTGTGAACAGAGCCAGTATTTTTCTTTTTTGTTTAATTGAATCAGCAGTGCCTTGGTCTGCCTGGGTCTGCCTTGGTCTGCCTGGGTCTGCCTGGGTCTGCCTGGGTCTGCCTGGGTCTGCCTTGGTCTGCCTGGGTCTTCCTGGGTCTGCCTGGGTCTGCCTGGGTCTTCCTTGGTCTGCCTGGGTCTGCCTGTGTCTGCCTGGGTCTGCCTGGGTCTTGGCGGCGGTGCGAAATGTTCTGTACAAGGTCACTGCGGATGGAAACAGGCTAGATGGAAGATTCAATTAAGCTGAAGTCGTTTAATTTCTTCGGTGAACGGTCTTCTTTTTCCCGGCCAGAAAAGGAATCCACTTCTGTAAAACTGCCGGTACATCATCATGGAGTTTCCTTTGCCTCTGAATTTCCGAGCATTTGATCCGGGGTGTCAGGGAGGGGTGCGATCCTTCCGATCTGTTTTCCCAGGGCCTCTGTAAACATTCCACAGGCCACATATGGTGGCGCTTGCCGCGAAACTCCAGCAGCGGCACGTCTGTGGCGTCATAGCTCTGGCGAGTTTAAGGGGGCAGTTTTACAGGGGGGCAGGGTGTTGGGAAGTGGAGACCTCTACTGGTGGGAATGAGAAGCGCGGCTCAGACATGCGGCGCCTTCTCGGAGCACTGTCGCACAATCCAGCATTAGCCTCACGTCGGCCCGAATGGTGCACAAGAGGGTAGGAGGAAGGTGTCTGAAAGGAGAGCAGGAAGTGGTGCCGTGAAAGAATGTGGGGGGCCGGGGGGGCTTTTCCTACAGGCAGGTGCGCCGTAACGCCCCCCTCCACATTAAAGGTGGTGTAGCGCGGTAAGTGCTGAGCTAATTGCTCTGTTTGGCACAGCTACCCTTCCCCCCCCCCCCTTCCAGCAGGGTGCGATACTAACACTGGTGTGCAAGCATTAGCGCCTTTGTGAGGAATGTGCCCGCTCCCCCCGGGTGCCAGGGCTGAGTACCGTAACAAATGTCCTGGCAAAGGTGTGAAGCCACCCCCCAAGTGCGTGGTGAATATCCCTGACAGCTGGCGCTGGGACAGGGTCCATGCCTCCTTCACCTGCAGGGCTGTGCCAGTCTGTTTCTCTTTCTAACTTCTGCGGCTGGATTTGCAGGTACCTCCCCGACAGAGCGATCCAGCAGGACTCTGAGGTCCCCGGTCCGTTCGCCGGTGCCCCGGCTGTCCAGTCCCATAAACACCCCCCTGCCCAGCCTGCAGAAAGTGCCCCAGTGCACCCGCTGCGGAAACGGCATCGTGTGAGTGAATCGCCATGGTTACGCCTTAAGGGACTCACATCAGGGAGACCGGCCTCGTGGCCCATAAGGGAGAGCCCTTCCACAGTTAAGGTTTATGTTAGATTCTTTTGGAAAGTTTCACTGGTTTATAATCTGTCACGTCGCCAGAGATCAATAGTGACTGCGTTTAATGGGAGGAGGAGAGGTTTAATGAAAGCAAACGTCAGCTGTGCCACCAGTGAAATGGGACATGTTGACAAAAATGCAGAGGAGGATAGTTCAGGTCCAGATAGTTAAAGTCCAGACCAAGTTTTCAACCAGCCAGTTGAGTACTCTGTGACTTTGACTTTTTATGCTCAACTGGTCAGTTGAAACAAAATCCTGTTCTGGACTTTTACTCCCTGGACCTAAACTACCCAACAATTACCCAACCGTGACAACAAGACGCACTTTTCTAAAGTTCCTCCATCAGCTTTTGTTCTCAAATCTTCTGCAGCGATTGTAATTCTGAAGGTTGCTCCAGCAATTGTCGTTAAGGTTCCATCGATAGATCTTTTTGTTCACTCTTGGGTGCTACAAGGCAATGATGTAGATTTGGGTATGGATGCTGCGGACATGTCTCTACCATTATTTTGCATGTTTGGGGGGGCATCAGCTTCGGGTTGATTTGGTCCATACCAATGTTGAAACCAAACCTACATCCTTGCTACAGGGGTACCATAGTGAAGGCTCGGGACAAGCTCTATCACCCCGACTGCTTCATGTGCGACGACTGCGGCCTCAACCTGAAGAAGAGGGGTTACTTCTTCATCGAGGAGAACCTGTACTGTGAGAACTGTGCCAAAGCGCGCGTGCAGCCGCCCGAGGGCTACGACGTCGTCGCTGTCTACCCCAACTCCAAAGTGGAGCTGGTCTGAGCGGGCGTCCCTCCAACTCACACCCCATTCATTTTTGTTTTTAACTCGCAACGTTTCACTCTGCACTGCATGTCCTAACGGCCGGACAGACGGCGATACGGTTTAACAAAAGTAACCAATAAAACTTTCTGAGGTCCTTATCCTCTCCTTGTCTGCTGCACTTAAAGCACACTATCCTTGCTAAGACGGTATGAATCCTCGTGGACGTCGTTTGGTTTCGAAAACTGCTGAGGTCGTTCGGATTGGTCGTTTCAGCTCGAAGTACTAAAGTAGGAACGTAATTTTCCGTAGCATTGGCACTTCTCTGGTGGTAGCGTTTTTTTAATGCTAGTTTTAATATGTTGTGTATGGCTTGTAAAATAAGAAGGCCATTTCTTTCCTTGGAGGTGATGAGTGAGTCGTAAAGGACGCAGAACGCCAGAGGAGGAGAGTCTGATGGGAACAGGGAGGAAGTTAGGTTTTTTGCAGCTTAAACGCAGTCTCAGAGTAGCCATCCCAGTGTCATGTGTTGAAATACATACCACTGCTATGCAAACTTTGTTGTGGGGAATTAAGATAAGACACAGGCCAAGGGAAGACAGTCTATCCAACGTCTATCCGCAGACCAATAAACGTGGAAACAATATTAATTCGTTTTGGTTTTTGCAATGTTATCATCACTGGCAAAACGACGGGCTCGTTTTGAAACATCATTTTACGTTTAATGTGAAACGTCCAGGGTCAGTTCCTCTAAGAATATTAGATTCCACCGCAAGTGATTTGGAGTAACCTGTTAAATTTCATTGCAGAATTGGTTTACTTTGGATTTTGTCCATAACACCAGCTGCGTTGAATTGAATTTTAGTGGTCTGGTAAGTGAAGTTTGTAAAATATTTTGAATATATTTTAATACAGAAAAGAGAAGGTATTTTGCTGTGGGCAAGCAAGTTGCTGAAAAAATACTGTATTCTTACAAAATGTTTCTGTTTGTGGTAATGGCTCATTGGATTAAGCCCTGCCTGTCCACAGCAGCACCAGGATCAGGAGATGCCAAGCATTCTGTAAATTGTATGGAATGATGTGTTTTCTAACATATTGAGTATTGTATATATTTGTTTAATTGTGGGCTGCGAGTTTGTATTTTCTTTTTGCAAAAAAAAAATAATAATAACCTGTCATTTATAGCTTCACATACCTTTTCTAATGAAATGCTTACTGGTAATGGCTGGAGTTGTTTCAGATTTTTAACTTATTGTTTTATCCACATATCCTGTTTGAATTTCGAGTCCAGTTTGAATTTAATTAAAAGAAAAACATGCAAAACCTCCATTGAATTATGTTTTTGTTTTTATCCCAGGAAAGGATCAGTCCTTGAAATTATATAGCCCTTAGTGAAGTTATACCTTATTTGTAGACCTCTTATAATTATAGACCTATATGTAAGTATTTTCTTAATGTACGTCACAAGTAACTTCTGTGTCTCAAAAAAATGACACGTAGGTTAAGTTAAGGATCTGTGCCTGAGATCTGAAGGTTGTGGGTTCGACTCCCGGAGTCAAGAGCACAGTCCCATGGCTGTTCGGCCCTTGAGTTAGGCCCTTAGGCCTAATTGCTCCAGGATCGCTGGATCCCCCCTGTTCTCTGCACCTAGGCTTTACTCACTTTGGACAAAAGGTAAATAAATAAATGCACATTTTGATTTTTTTTTATAAACGGTAGGATGTAAACCTATAAGGGATTAACTGTAACCAAAGGAATTGTCATGGACTCCAGGGCAGCAATCAAGCAGCTCAGACAGATTCCTCAGGTTCGGCTTCCTCCTAATCAGAAACAGAACGTGAACATTTTCATACCCCATTAAATTTACATCTATGATATTTTCCCGACGGAGCAATAATCCCGAGGGAGAAGCTTAGAACCGGCAAGCCCCATCTAAGGAGTTCCATAGCATGGCAGATGAAAAAAAGCCAGAAGGCGGGCGGGTATGAAGCAGATTTAACATGTTCGGTTTTCCGAGCTGACAGGTCAGTTGTGATCGATGCCGTGAGACTCCGGGTGCTGGAGGAGAGATCGAGAAGGACGGGAGCGATACACCCCATGTGAAATTCCCACTCTGTCTCTCAGCTCGACGGATACTTTCCCGAGCAATCCGAGTCTTTTCCTCCTGACGCAGGGAACCGGTCCAGACATTGAAGTGGAAAAGGTGATTGCGGTCCGCTGCAATGTGTAATTATCTGTACTCAGCGCTGAACTTACAGCAGTAAGGACCGGGAATCGGGAGCAGGAGCCGTGGCAGAAATATCACCGTGAAAAGTTTCCAGCGCTCAGTGCCTCTTAAATAACGTCTGACATCTTAAATAGTCACTGAGTCCCTCAAACTGAGTCTTAACTTATTGACTCAAATTGCACTGGAAAGAGACCTTGTAGGAGTCCGTAGCATTTCAACACGTCTCATTTTCCCTCGGCAACATCCAGACCAGCGGTTAAACATTTCACTTCTCATTACAACAACCTGTGTTCTTCAGAGTCTGACTAAAGTCGCTACAGAGACATCGAACACTGCTGAAGAAAGCATGGGTAGAACGGAATAAAACAACAAATGTAAGTAAATCCAGTAATATAGTTGAAATAAAAACC
The DNA here is from genome assembly GCA_026774425.1 of Petrocephalus zakoni. Lineage (NCBI taxonomy): Eukaryota > Metazoa > Chordata > Actinopteri > Osteoglossiformes > Mormyridae > Petrocephalus > Petrocephalus zakoni. The sequence goes on along the minus strand of JAODKN010000048.1, from coordinate 3,364,240 downwards.
AATCGATGAATTTATTGAATTATTCCAAACGTATCCCAACACACCCATGTAAATTTGTTGTGAAAGGTGCTATATAAAAATTAATTGAATTGTTTTTAAGATATGTCTTTAGACAGATTATCACTAACATTAAACATGTTACCATATAAACTGTACTTTGTCTCTCCAACAAAAGTTTTCAGTTTCATCTCTCACAATAATAATTCCGAGGTTGAGTAGAAAATCCTACACCACACCCGGGAAAGGTCCTGACAGATTGATGGATTAACAATAGAAGGTTCAGCTTTTTTACTCTTTAGAGACACCTACATACCAAACCGTAGGTGGACATTAACTACGTCTGTATATTATTACATTCTGGAAAATAGTAATTTACTAAAAGGATGCCGCACAGTTGAACAAATAAACCAATGCTTGTGAACATAACAAGCATCTCGATGTAACAAATAATACCTGAACAAAAATGTAACCTGTCACTACCCCAAACACCGTACTTTTGTAATGAAAAGGTAAGCAAAACAATATATATATTTCAAATACATGTATATCAGAGGCTTGTAGGAGCATTATTCCCTGCTAGTTTTAGTCCTAAGTAAAAGCTGGAAGAAAACTACAAACGCTGAAAATCTATTTCTCTACCACCTTTTCAAAGTGTTCTTTTATTAAAAAAAAAAACGTTTTCATTATGATGTCATCCTTCTGCAAATTCAGCAACTTGCAATCCTGATTTGCTACTCACACATTCAGCCAGCAGCCTTTTACACTCTAAGTAAGAAAATGTACGGCCAAAAAGTGCTGGTAACACACACAATCAGGGAATCTGCCAATTCCTTTCTTTCTTTCTTTTATATTATCATCAATGGAATCACAAGAATGGACACAACCTTAAAATGAAATTACTTATTGATAATGTGTCATATTTTTATTAGTTATCAGCATAGAGAAGATGTTCCAAACTAGAAAAACCTGGAATATGAACAGGTATATTATGCTACATGCAATATGTTTTGGGCATTTCTGTAATTCCTCAAGGTATCTCCAATCTGGATTACTCCACACAGTTTTTTTAATTAATGAATTAAATTGTTTTATCAGTTTTAAAGATAAAATCTCTTCAGTTAGTTCTACACTAAATGAACCTCTGAGGAGTGGATTTTATCTTGAAGCCACACCTGAACATTGGGCTTGTTACGTTAATTACTCTCAGGTGTGCACAGTTAAACCCAGAGGATTATCCAGCCGAGGAGGAGGAGGATAGGAATTATACTGGTCTGACTGGAGGCCTTGGTGTTGGCGGCCTTGTGGGATTATTGTTATTATTACAAATACAGCAGCAAGAAAATATATGGTTAGGGGCCTGGGTGTTGCCAGAGAAAGCCATGTCCCTAAAAGCGTGTGTGTGCAGATCGTGAGAGAGAGGGAAACTTCAAGTGGCCATGGTTAGGATGAGGTGGGAAGTCAGGCCTCCAGGCTGGCAACCGAAGGCGATGTTGGGTGCAGAGCTGATCGTACATAGAGAGATAAGGCTTTGTGGTTACCCCCTACGTGCCCTGACCTTCACCAGGGCCTACGTCTTCAAATGCCAGCGGATAGAGGCGAGGCAAAGCTGAAGGGCAGCTGGCACTGGATGGGAGAACGGTCAGTCGACAGCCAAGCTCTGAAATCGCCAGGCGGCTTAGATGGCATTGAGTAGGCGTGCCAACAACACTCCAAGAGTACGGTGTTGTCGTCTTCCCGCTGACTTGATTACTGACACTCGAGGCTATCATCATTACATACCAGCTCGACAACATGACGTATCGACTCTGCCAGCTAACCATCCCCGGAGATCAAAACATCTTCTGCTTTTGAGTCATTAAATGTCTACTAATAATAAGCACCAAAGTCTGCTTGTGATTATTGGGCTTCTGGGGATGAGAGTGACAAGAGAGAATTTTAAAAGGCTTCATCATTTTTGTCAAAGCTGGGTGCATTTCAAAGGATAAGCCACTTCTAAGAAGTCGATAATATAGTGATACTTCATTTACTAGTTGTGCCTGAACAAAGTACAATGACCCCTTCACATTCACAAGGGTTTGAGGCAGAGTAACACTGCAAATGATGGGACAATTCGCAAGTTATACTTGCCCCCCCCCCCCGACCTCAACCCTTAACTGCCAACTAGCCTGAATGGTAATATAAAAAGTCTATTTATTACCAATTTCTCAAAAAAAAACATACTATACTGTACATTTTGCATATCAAATTACATTGTAATTTCCTATCAAGACCTTCTTATATTATATACAAACCATCTAAATTATGCCCCTGTATGTACAAAGTTACTACAGTACGCATTGGGAGCACTACACTGTCAGCAAAAAGGGGTACAGCCCTGTTACAGTTTTGGTACAGACAACATTAATGCACCCCCAATGGTACAAAGTTACTACAGTAC
>JAODKN010000048.1:3335076-3350882 GCA_026774425.1 Petrocephalus zakoni | reverse complement strand
GTGATATTGGGATTTCCCGCTTAGCCGGATAACCTGTCAGATTTAAGGTACTTGTAGTCCCCGGCATCGCTAAATGGAATTCCGACTTGTTGTACTGGAACGCGGTACAACCCAACCCTGGTCTGGATTTCCACTCTTTGGCCCTGAATTCCCCACCTCTGCCCCCACGCCTGCCCCCTTGTTGAGGGGGTGCTTCTTAGCCCTGACCTCAGGATAGTCTGCATGTGATCGATGGTCTCGGGCAGTGGCAGGCCGAAGGTCTCGGGAAGCAGGAGGCTGAGTAATCCTGAGAGGGCCATCAGGCTGCTCATCAGCATATACGGCAGGAGGCGGTCGAACTGTCCTGTGTGATACAGGGAAGGAGTCGCGTCACCCCTCGGTGGCGAAGACTCTCCGAAAGCTGGATCTCTAACATGCTCTCACCATTTAAAAGTATCTGTCTGCTCAAAGTATATAAACGCCAGCCACCCCTTTAAGGAGAAAGCCCCCAGTGCAGATCCTATACATGTATGGCTGGTGTTCTGGAACCCAGGAATCCATCCATCTTCTAACTGCCCATCCTGAACTGGACTGCGGGGGAACCAGGAGGTGATTCCAGGCAGCATAAGGTACCGGGCAGGGGTACATCACACACACACACACACACACACAAACACACAGTGCACCTATTCATGTCTTTAATCATTAATCCTAACTATGACAACCTTAACCCCTACACCCGCCCTAACTTTACCCGTGAGTAGTCAAACAAAATACAAGCCTTTTGGCATTTTTAGTTATTTTGATTGCAGTCAGAGATTTTCATAAACTTAAGTTTCCCCATTTGGGGACTGAAAAAATGTAATATAACAATAATGTAACAATGTGATATATACATAATGCGCGGGCACACATACAGTACACTAACTATCATACTGACTTAGAAATATCAGGTCACCTAACTGCTAATTTTCAGACCCGGGTTGTAACCCAAAATGTCTCCTGGCGCCCCCATATTTAATTTTATGTGGAATGTAATATATTGAAGGGCCCCTGAAAAGTGCCAGGGCCCACGCCCCTACTACACCCCTGCTTCAGAATTTGGAAAGAAGCCGGAGTAGCGATAGACATCACACATATTTTATAACGCGTAATGCGAACAAGGCCAAAGCGGAAGGTGCCTGAAGAGGGCGCCGGCGAGCGACAAACTGACCCAGGTAGACAAAGTATGGCGCGGAGATGCTGCCCACACGCGAGGCCATGGAGCAGGCACCCACGGCGCTGTTGCGCAGCACGGTGGGGTAGAGCTCTGCAGTGTAGCCGTAAACGATAGAGAAGGCCGCCGTCACCCCAAACTTCCCCAGCATCTCCAGAGTGATGGACAAGGCGACCAGATCTGCCCAGGAAGCAGCGGACGCTTTATACTCCCTACACCAGTGTCTCCCAACACGGCCTGTGGGGACCACCAGACAGTCCACGCTTTTGCTACCTCAGCTCCCTGACAGACAGTGCACATTTTTGCTCCCTACCGGGAGCTGGGAGGTAGCATAAACACGGACTGTCTGCAGATCCCGAAAGACTGGGTTGGGAAACCTTGCTATGCACTACATGGTACACATGGTAAATACTATATATATATATATTCATTGATACAGTACTGTGAAAAATTCTTAGGCAGTCAATGAAAATTAAGTTTAAATGAACTTTGTGTCAGTGTGAAACAGCTCAGAGTGTCACCTTAGCCATTTCAAAACCTCTCCATAAGTCACCCCAGAATGTGCAGCAAACATCCCGTTCACCCGTGAATATTTTTACTCAATCTCTGGCACTTTTTTGTTTGGGTGATCAATACCTTATTGCATTAATTAACTAATGAAGTTAATTAATTAATTGTGCTACAACTGAAAATTAAGGAATACACGGAATGGCTGAGGTGCCCCTGAGGAGAGGTTTGGGACCTGAAGCGGTGTTTAGATAAGATAAGCCATCCAACAAGATATCAGTCGCTCTGGGTAAATGGAAGAAATTCCTGTTACTTTTCATTGTTTGCATTGTTCTATAGCTTTAAGACTTTTGCACAGTACTGCACGTATTTTCCTCACGTATGAGTGAGTGACAGGGACCCTAAACATTTGTGACTTAACTGGATTGGTCTGGGTTGCGGGCCCCATTTCATATACTTTCATGGTGGTGCCCCTGCATGCAGACAGCTGCTTTCCATCGCGGCTCTTTTACCGTCCATTTCACGAGCGTGTGGAGAACAATCTGCTCATCTGTGCCTCCCTCCTGACAAAAAGCCCTTACCTTGGGGTATGAACTGAATAAAGAGAAGCATGAGCCCGCCCAGGAAGAGCGTGGAGAAGAGACAAAGGCGCCTGGGTGCGTAACGGAACAGCAGCCAAGCCAAGGTGTAGGCGGGGACTTCGATGGCCGCCGAGATGAAACAGTTGAGGTAGGCGCTCCCGTGCAAGTTGGAAGTGTTCAGTGACAGAGCAAAGTATCCGATGGAGAGTATGGTCCTATGGACATGGAGATAGAAGCTTTCTACTTAGATGCACTCAAGTAACAGCAGAATCGTGCCTTGCCAGAAGGTGTCAAGATGCGCCAACCACGACTTCTCTGACACTCACCACACCAGGCCCAGCGTGATGGAGATGTAGCGGATGTTGGCTGTGCGCACGAGATCACAGATGTTATGGGAGCGCGGGTTCACGGACTTGGAGTCGGCCTGCAGCACACGTGCGACAACATTCTTGTTTGTTTAAAGGACAATGGTGTGGGCCGGCTTTCGACAGAAAACAGTACGGAGAATGTCAACAACTGGACATCTGCGGGGAACTCTGAAACCCCAAAAAAGACAAAAGATGAGACCGACGGTACAAAACACGGGAACCACCATGACACTGTTCCTGAGTACATTTCTGTTTAAGTGTTGGTTAAAGTCCCAGGTACTGAACACGTCATCATGCTTTAGGGTAAGCATTTGTCGTCAGTGCTTGAAAATTGAGGCGCAAGGTATTGTACCATGTCCATGTAAAAATTAAACTTCTGTTATTCTTTTGATTTAAGAGTGGTGCTAACTTGATCATTTGGTTATCTTTCCTCAAAAGTATAATGTGAGTTAAAGAATGATTTGGAATTAATTACCAACATTACCTGGGAAGTGCAGTCGTAGAGGTAGGAAAACGCCTAACGTGTAAATATATCCTGATATATTTCTCTCTTATTATAAAAATATATTGATGTATCTATCAAAGGATGTGAATCACACTGCTGTGGCTAAAGAATTATGTAAAAGATGCCAACATGGTAATATGGACTCAAATTCAGAGAAACTGATCTGAAATAACATTTCTGCTTGATTTTGTTGGAATAGAAACTCTGACCTGAGTCACGTGTGTCCAGGGACAGCAGACAAATTTCTTATTTCTTCTGTGAAATATGGGGTAAATACAAAGCTCAAACTAAGCCTGAGTAATATTCGTCTTTTATACCACTTTTATATTGACTTTGACATGACTTAAATCTGCTTCTCCAAGAGCCCTAAATCACCAAAAACTACATAGTATCGGTCATGCTAAAGTCTTAGGCACAGATGTTCTGGGAATAATCTGGTACCGATTTACATATAATCCTGTTATGATGAAGCTTTTATATTTCTAAACGAACAAAATAAAATTCAAATAACATCATCTTATACCGCAATGCCCATACCTCAACCGTATAATCGGACTTCATTGCCAATAATTTCCTGGGATGGTGTTTCATGCTTTTAACATGCTACTAAGCTAAAACCATCTCATCATTGAGCTTAGGAATCAAGCATTAATATTCTCAGGATTTTATGGGAAATGACCCTGCGTGGGTATAGAAAGTTATTTTACGTCATGTGTTTTTATTTTATGTAAACGGATTTAATAGTTCGATGGATCATTGAGGATGCAAACGAAACTAAGAAGCACCTGGACAGATTGAAAAATGGTCTCTGGGGGCGTGATCCTGTTCTTCCTGGCTGCATCTCTCAGTACAGCCTCAGCTTCCTCCACTCTGCCCTGGGACAGCAGCCATCGGGGAGACTCTGGAATAAGCCTGCACCATAATAAACTGGGAGTAAGGGAGGATCTGGCCCGGGTTGCCAGATTGGTCAGCAAGAAGTAAGGAATGATCTGTCCCGAGTTTCCAGATTGGTCAAGATCAAAGAGTTAAATAATTTTACAAGATACAGGTCAGGCCAAAAATCACTTCAACATTCCAAAGAAAAAATGATTAAATCTCTATCACAGAGAGACAGATCTGTCCACCAAAAAAGGAATCTGACATATCCAAAATAAAGCGAAAATTGGCAGAATCTTCTAGAAGGATCTAGATGCAGACTGAGGATACTGATGTGAGGAGGCGCAGCGAGAGATTTTGGGCCCCATAAAAGTACATCATATTGGGCTCCCAACGTACACCAATCCAATTACGTTCCATGTTTTAGGGCCGCTGAGCGGAATCATCCTGACTCGCCCCCCACTTTACAACCGGCCTAAAAATAAGGCTAATGATCTATTGATAGAAAGCCCTATGACATGCCATTTCACACACCTACCACCAGAGGGGGGCATAAAGGAAACCGGGGAGGGTGAGGGCCAACAGCAAGGTTCTCCAGTCTCTGATGAAGAAGGCGACCAGGGGAAGAACCATGTAGCCGATGGCAAAGAAGATACACACTCCCAGGGTCGAGTAGATTATCCGAACTGATGGGCTTAAAATCTCAGAACCTTCAGGCAAAGGACAACAGAGGGGAGACAATGTTACATGCATCAAATGCCAACTTACGTGCCTTCAGACACATTCATACATACCCAGAACAAAGGCTGCCACATAGTTGGAGATCTGGCCCATTCCGACTATAAAGAACAGAGCGCAGAACATGGCCCAGGATGTGGAGAAAACCTGGAATAACGTAAACAAGGTCTGAACTGCCATTGTCCCAAACAGCACTGGTTTTCTCCCAAACCTGATGAACACAAAGCAAAGCATCAGTTGTTGTTGTTGTTGTTGTTGTTTTTATTAAATATTATAATTATTACCCCAAAACTAATAACATGCCAGAAAACAACAGCGATCCAAATGGCCAAATAGTTACTGGTACTGTAACTAAATTTACGTTTCACAATAGAATTTTGAGTCCTATTTTTCTGGACCCCAGGAAAGCCGCGATAAAATGGAGGTGGTGCTGAGGGTTAGACAGGAGGAGTTCCAGATGTGCTCACCTGTCAGACAGCTGTCCGGAGACAAAGGAGCCAAGCAGCACCCCAGCGAAGAGCAGGGAGGTTGTGAGAGGGACCTTCCATTTCTCATCGCAAACCAGGTCCCACTGCAGTGAGACAGGGAAAGCATGCATTCACAGCAGCACAAATGGATCTTACTGTATACATGGGGTCACTACTGCATAAACAATACCATGCACAATGTACTTAATTTAAACTAAATATTAATTTGGGTGGTGTTGTGGTTCAATAAAAGGCACACACTTCCAAGGTTGTGGGTTTGATTGCATGTGTATGGACTGCACTTCCCTGTGCTGATACTGCAATTTCATCTCCAATTCCAAGAACATGTCACTTGAATTGCCTCTCTGTAAACTGTTTATAGCGTGTGACTGTGTGTTCTGTGATGGATTGGCATCCCATCCAGCCCTGAACTCTAGGCTCATTACAAGTCATCCATCCGGAGCATCCTAGACGCTATGGGAATAAGGCAGTATAACTAACCTAGGGTGGTTGGGTATATATTCACTAACTGAAACCATATCACTGAACCTCTATAACCTGAGCCTAACTACAGGTATGCAAAACTTTTATACGAGGAAACTTGTTTGACAAAAGAATGATCTCATAACGTTAAAATAATGTGAATCACCTGAGGGACATAGTTGCTGGCTGTGTTAACTTTAAGTAATTTGTGAGTACTCGGGTGCCTCTGTCGGTAACGCCCCCATAATTAAGGGTTCTGTTTCTGCCACTGTCTCCGTGAGTTTACTCGCTGTGTTTGCGTGACTTTGCCTTCTCCTACAGTACAGACACTTATGGACATTGTTAAAAGATGCTGCTAAACTCCACGAACTGCACGCGGAGACCCACACCTTGGACTGATCGATCTCAGTCCCAGAAAAAAAAAAAATTGCATTTTCAAGAGAAAAAAAGAACACATTAACGATTGCATTAGATGTGTTTCGATGCATTACAGCAATAATTAAGTTACTGACTATTGACCAGCGCGCGCACATACATGTACAGTAAATATTGTAATATGTGGGGCCATTCAAAAAGCATTCCAAAACAATTCTAAAAACAATGACTATCCCATACGTGGAATAATAAATATCCTACAGTAATACGAAGTCTATTGAAATATCTCTAATGCGGAAACGCCACAGAATTAACTTTCAGTGAAAGTGTATAAATGCAGTGAAAAGCCCGTTTATTAAATGTTAGTTTTCATTTGTGGACAGATGCAGCTGTTCTTTTTGTACTCGTATAATGACCTCGGACACTATGGTAGAGACGTAGGTGCCGCGGTCGTACTCCCATCCATCCTTGCAGGCTTCCTGCTGTATCCCGGTAAGGTTCACGTCGACCGGCAGGTAGCCCTTATCCGAGAAGCCCTGTATCACATCCAGCCGGTATCTACTGCACCGGCTCTGCGCCACCGCGCCTCCGCTTTCCTCCACCAAAGGCAGGGCGCTGTTCCGCCACTCCGCGCTGAGGTTCGCATTTTCGGGGATCAGGCAGCGGTGCGCCGGCGTGTCCCCCAGGAAGACGATGGCTATGCCGGTGAAGCCGTTCGGGACGATGCTGAGGCTCAGCAGGAAGAACACGGCTCGCTGGAAGGGTCCCCATTCCCCGAGAAAGTCGGTGGCATCATCGTATTCTCCGTCGTGCATCGTAAACTAAAGCGTGTCATTGGTGCAAAGCGAACGGAGTGCGCCGCTGTCACGCCCGGGACTTTTATACTGCACCTTGCACCGAGTGAACCGTAGTGCTAGCTGACCTACCCCCCGAAAGCGGTCAAAGTACAAGCGGTTCCCGTTTCATCCCACCACCAGCTGTCAGCCGAATCCAAGGCAAATACGCAGATGCGGTAAGGGTCCGACCCGTCAGCATGCGGGACAGCGCGGACAGCCGGCGGCCGCGGACCCCTGCAGGCGACGGGACACTTACCTTATCTCCCACTAAAGGAAATAAGCCATGGTCACCTTTGACTCCAGATATTACTTCCCTGTTAAGGTCATAAACGGATTTAAAACAGCATTCTGGTAACCTTTAACTAAAGCAATAATAACAGCAGTAACTTGTTCTCTTGGTCAAGCATATTGCTCGCCATCAGCAATCTTCAATTAATATGCAGCTAATAAAATAGAGTTATATTGGGCAAAATTGTCTTAAAACGTTTAACATTGAGAGGTTCAGCCTCAGGTCTGGTGTGCAAGCCAATATATGCAAATTAAAGAATAGCACATAGATTTTTCCAAAGATAATGAATTATTTAAATCATTTAAGAGAGAGAGCTGACACAGCTGTGTCCAGATGATTCATGATTCTTCTGTGAATCCAAAGAATATAAACATTTGTATCTTACACACAGACATATAGTTTACTGTAGCCTGACAGAAATGTAACAATTCCCAGCCCAAAAACAAAGTAAACTTAAGTAGTGAATACAGATTAGGCTTATGTGCCCTAGGATGGCAGTGACACAGCAGCAATTCTTCAGGGCCTTGAATGAAAAGGGCCTAAATAACTATTTAAAGTCCGGGCACGTGTGGTTCTGTGGTGGGAAGAATAAGCAGTATAAATAGTGACAGATTGGAGGAAGCAGGAGAAACCGCAGAGAGGGGACGAAAAAACGGCGCAAGTCAGGTCACTGTACAACTTGCTTGGGTTGCTTTGTGAAATGTAACTTAATTCCACAAAGAATTGAAACTCTGCATTACAGGATCGGGTACAACTGTGACTTGCTGACTAGGACTTCTGGACTCTGTTGGAATCTCAAGGATAGATTATTACTATTATTATTATTATTATTATTATTATTATTACTATTAGTAGTAGTAGTAGTAGTAGTAGTAGTAGTATGTCATTTAGTTACTGCCACAATGGGGTCGTAAAGTAGAAGGGAGGCCCAATTTTATGGTCATCATTTTTACCGAACGGCAATTTCGAATAACCAGAATTAGTATAATGTGAAAAAATGCAACGTGCCCATAGTGAGTCACATGTAGCGAGACCAGTGTTGCAGGTTGTATCTCATGTAACTTATGCCCGGTTAAATGTATTATCTTTTGCATAAGCCTTCTTTTTTCATTCAGAGTTGTATTTAACCAAAATACATTTGTTTTTGCTTTTTCCTCTTTGACAAACTGGAATTTGTGTTTATTTGAATGGTTCCTTTGAATGGTTTGTGGAAGCTGTTCAGCTGGTGCTATGACTGTTTTTTTAATGGTGATCCAGGTTCAAGAGCTGGAGACACCAAAGGCATGTAAACAGAAGTGTAAAAATGTAATTTACTGGCAACCGCTGATAACACTCAGTGTCTTATTGCTTATTGCTGACTGTCTGTTACCCCAGTGCCACTGGACAGCTTTATACAGCTAACCCTCTATTTAGTAAGTCAGGTTTTTGGAGACCAGCCATTGCACACTACCTTTCCCAGACCTGTTTCCATTTAAACCTTTAAAATGCTGCACATTTGGTGCCTATTGGTTCATCAGTAGATTTTTGCCAGTCTGCAGTAAATGGCTGATTGCTAACAAATGGCATGGATAGAAACCACTTGAGAGAAAGCATTCTTTAGAGCACACGTCCGTAATAGTAACCGTGCCTTTTAAAGCCTTTTAATCGACCACAGGCATTATGTACAGGGCACAAAGTTATATATATATCCCCTATTGCTTACTCAGTACAGGGATACAGTGAGCCTTGAGCTTTATATAAAATTGTAGAAATGAGGTAGGGCTTTAGAGTCTCTACTGCTCATATGATGACAAGGCTTTCCTATCATAGTGAAAAACAAAAGATAGCCCTCAATGGAAATTTCCTATTGATAAAGACAATTCGCCATTCTGTCTCCTAGCTAAACCTTAGCTCTTATGGTTATGTTTGAGGTGTACTCTGATTTGCTGATATTTGCATCACCACTGTACTTTTGATTTGGCACATCTGGTGTTCTTAAACACCTGCACCATCCAGCAAGGGTGCGGAATGCCAAAGCATTCTGCCAGGAGCTTTTCTACACATCAGTAAAACACTGCTGGCGCCACCTTCAGGCCAGATGGCATGCTGCCAAATTGGAAGTTACCCTGCAGGCCTACATGTTGTAAAGAGCAGGGATGGGAACAAGCAGGCGTGGATGGGGACTGATTTTCAGCCCAGGAGTTTTGTGCCCAAGACCAGCCCATTTTATCTTCGTTCTGGGGGAACTTTGATAATGCTATAGTTCAAGTTTTACTATCCTGATTAGTTTGATTTTTTCAATCTGGATCAGTTTTGAACTTGTTTAAACATATTATTTTGTTTCCGAGTGAAACAATGGTTAAGCAGCCCTCCCGATTGGCCACTCTCGGACTGGGAACAAGTCACTCCTTTGGTGAGTACAAGTCAGGTCTTGAGTCATGTGTTCTCAAGTCAAGTCAAGTTGTATCATCAAATTTGTGACTCTTGGGTTGAGTTGCAAGTCAGTGACTTGAGTCCCCATCTCTGGCAAAGAGTGCTATATGTATATCACTCCCAGAACGTAGCACATGAAAAGCCTCACAATGTGCCCTGTGATGTTATTAAAACAGTCGGCAAATCTCAGTGCTACATTCCATGTATATTCATATGTCACTTGGAGGTCCTATTTACAAAGCCTACTTTTACGAAACACATCTGTTTCCACTTTTAAAGGGGCACAAAATAGGCGTGTCCCTTCCTGCATCAGGTACCAGTACTTGGATTTCTTGTAATAAATAAAAGATCTGCAGTAGCTCTGGGGAGTTAACGATTGGGATTGCCCTCCTCTTTTAGAGCTCCAAAATTCAGATTTTTTTTTTGTTGCTAAAGATGGCGTCTTCACCAATTGCCACCGCATTATGTTACTTCTTGGAATGAGTATTTCTGCCCCCCCCCCCCAAAAAAGTCTTATCTTCCCACTGTTGATTGTCTCATGATTATCTTTGTCAAGAACGCATTTATAGGCATCACTTCAGCAAAACTGATCGAATCTCACCTGAATCAATAATTACGTCTATAAAAGTAGTTTGCCATTAACCAGCCCATCTCGGATAAATTTCAGAAAATGTGAGAAAATGTGTGTTGTCAACCTTCTGGGTGGCTGGCAGTGGGTGTAGCATGAGGGGTGTCTAACGGTGCCTTTGGTTAGAAATGTAGGGCTTTTGCTTGGTTTCATTCATTCCTTTTGTTGTGCTTACTCTACTCTATGTCTTCATCTGCACACTCAATGTCTGCTTTAGGAAGTCGTGCTGCTCACACCAAACGGCACACACGCCATTTATCACCATGTCTGTGTGAATGCAGAGGTGACAAAGGTCCATTTGATATGTTTGATATTATTAGATACACGCCATGTTTTTAGATAATGGTAAAACAGCGGTTATTCCCTGTTGTTTATCTTACTAGGCCCGTAAAATCTGAATACGCACAAATGAAAAAGTAATAGAGTAGAAGAAGGGTTCCAATGTCCAAGGGGTTTATTGGGTTTTTGCTGGAGCGCCCGTAAATGAGTTACGTAACGGACATGCAACGCTAAACTGTGTCTCCCTCTGAACTTCAGACTAATGCAACCCTGTCTGATGCTCGAGTCTGCCTTCTTCTGGTTAACCGGTGACTCATTAGCTGTAGCAAATATTCATTTAGTGTTCATGAGGCAGTGTCTTAATGTCTTTAATAGGTAGTATTCTACCAATATGAAGTTAGTGGGGGGTGGTGCCGTGTCCTGGTGTAAAACTCCGTGGACTTACATTCCCAAGGCAGTGGGTTTGGACCCCACCACCACCACCACCACCTCAGTGTCTGGAGCTTATATCTGTGTTCCTCTGTGTTACTTCTGGATGTTGGGGTTTCTTCCAATAGTTCAAAAATGTGCAGTCAGGCCCTTAGATTTGTTAATTTTACTCAATAAAAAAAATGTAATATTTATCATCTACTGCCACCTTGTGGTGGGATGTGTATATTCTTTTCTCAGATTTATTTATAGGAAAATGAAAGTAGCAGAAGTACATTCCAGGCTTCATCACAGGCATAACACTCACACACATATATATGTATATGTATATTATTTAAAAAAAAATTTTTTCGAGTGACTACATAGTAAAATAAATAATTGTAGGCTATTAACCAGGGTAGGTAACTGTTAAGACATGAGAAGAATATAGAAGAATCAGCGTGACTCAGCATTAATCACGCTTCTGCGGTGCGTCCAGCCTTGGTTATAACCTACTGACTCCTGGTTGTCGGGGAAGAACAAACCACAACAGTTACCGAATTTTCATCCTGAAATCTTCATGTATTTCAGAAAGATGTCTGAGGAGCATTTTCACTAAGAGCTGAAAGGCAAGACCTATTTAAAACATTAACAAACGATGTTTTTAACAAGTGAACTAATGACAGACTTAATATTCAAACCTCTGGCGGCCTTGAGTAACAAAGGATAGTGTTATTAGGATCACGCTAAGAGACGAGAAATCATACTTCCTCAGAATGTTGTCCTTTGAAAGTTGAGGATGATTTAGGAAAATTTTCCATCTGTGTCAAAAAGAAATATTTAAAACGTGAAAAAAAATATTTAAATATAAAAAGAGAAAAACTCCATGCAGACCTTCTGGCTCAGTTGCGCTCTTCTTGGATGGGTAACTGACTAATTACCTCGGTCAGAGGCTGGGACCGCGGGACCTGGAAAGTATCCCAGTCTGCAAAGGACACCAGTCCAGGGTACATTCTGGACAGTAGACCATTCATGTCACTGCCATGTGCAGTTTTTTCCAACTTTATTTTTACAAACTTGCTTTTAAATTGTTGTGAAATGTCCTTTTGATTTTAATTTTTAATTTTAGTATTTTATGTCAGTTTAACTGTACGCATTTTATTAATTATTTCATTTTCTGTAAAGCACTTTGAATGACTGTTGTGTTTCTGCTATACAAATAAACCTAACTAATATTATTCACATAAACAATTAGGCAAACGTATATAGTGCACATTATAATAATGTATTACTGTAGAACAATTACATGCTATTTTAATTGAATGAATTTCTGCAGCAAATCAATGCCATTGCACTTCCTTGTTGCATAAAATATAAAACATGACATTAACTAAAGGCTAATATTATTGCATTTGTAAACCTTCCCTTCCCTAGCTACCTACTACTGCTCTGTTGCTAGGTTGATGTCCTAGATTCACCCAAACAACTGGCTTATTGATTTGCGTTTCTGTGCAGAATCGACGCCATAGGTAGCCGCGTACCCCACAGTGAAGGCTAGGCCGTAATGCTGCAGAAATTTAAGTACAGACGTCAGGCTACAGTGTAAGGAGCGCCATTGGATACGTGGCTAAGCGGCTACCCACGGCGTACATTTTACGCATAATCATAAATCAGCCTTAAGGGTAGGCCCAAATGGAGGGCTAGCATGCAGAATAAGTCAGACAGAGAAGGGGCAGATGGAGCGTGACCCCTGTGTGTGCATTTAGTCAAGCCATTATTACAGCTCAGATGTTAGATTTCCAAGACCTACCTGCCTCTGTTATGTATGTGTCTCTATGTATCACCATCACCCAGTAGATATTATTCTATGGAAGTAACACAACTGCTGTGCAACAATGACGATGGTCACTGTTGAGTTTATCTTCTCGTGTCCTCTTTGTCAATAAAACATGTTATGTAATAGTTCCCAGTCTTAGGGGTTACCTGCGTCTGTTACATCTTAACACCAAGTCTTGGCCAGAGATGTGCGTAGCTTTTAATGATTAACCTTCACTCCTCCCTCTTGCTTTTCAATGAAGGGATAGATATTTAAGGCCTCATTACAGTTGAACATCGCCATTCATACTTTAATTAAAAGTTGTCCTACAAGACTCGTGGGATTTGGAGCACTTACGGAGAAGAAGAGCTATTGAAAAATGAAAGGAACTCGGAAATATGACAAAATTAGGGATTATGACGAAATAGCATCTTTCATTGGACAGTGGGGACCTTTTCAGTGTCTGATTTTATTTTCCCTGGTAGCCAGCATTTTGCCGAATGGGTTCATCTGCATGTACATCGTGTTTGTAGGTGACAGTCCGCGCCATGAGTGTCTGATTCCTGAAAGCTACAACATCAGCGAGGTCTGGCGACGCGCAAGCATTCCCGTGGTGATGCGGGATGGCGAGGAACATCGTAGCTCCTGCAGCATCTACAGCCTCGCCGCCATCAGCAACTTCTCCCGACTTGGCTACGTTCCAGATGTGGATGTCAACATCAGCGAGACAGAGCAAGAGAGCTGCAGAAACGGCTGGAAATACGATGACAACACGTACCAGTCAACAATCGTCACAGAAGTAAGTGCCCGTGCGTGGTCTGTGTCATCTGAATAGGACAGGAATGAGTAGGTACCACATTATCCTGTTAAACATCCTGCTGGCGCAGTAAGACCGTTGAGATCATTGCTGGCTTGCTGAGGTCACACTAGGACAGCTCCTAGTACTTGTCGAAGCTTGTGGGCCAAAGAGTCGCACAGCTCTGTCTTTTGTCTATTTTTTTCATGTACATATCATTAGTGTCTGATGAAAAACGTGTATTTCCAACTATCCACAATTGCGGGAGGGTGAAAAAAGCACATTTTTTTAAGAAATTACTGAGAAATAAAGCTATAATCACACAATGTCACGCCACAAATAGACATCTCTATTTACACAGCTGTGCGGACTAATCTCTCGTTATATTCACAAGTAACAGCAATGTTAGTTAACTAGCTTTCTAGACATCCATGTTGTTAAAATAAACAATTTAAAGTAGTCCATAAAAACGACCGTCATGAATACAATGTTAACTACGTAGTACAAACATAAATACTAGCCAAATGGATGACTTCAAAAACAATTTTTTCATTGGTCAGTTAGATGTCAAACTCTCAGTAGACAGAGGAGTACAGGCTCTATTCAGTCTACTTCAGTCTAATGTACTACTTCAGTCTAATTCAGTGTACTTCATTTTTATACTGTATTTTGTCTCGGTTGCAGTGGGACCTCGTGTGTGACAATGAGTTCAAAAGGCCCTTGACCACTTCAATCTACTTCCTAGGAGTACTGGTGGGAACGTTCATCTCCGGCCAGCTGTCTGACAGGTTCCTGTGTGCTTGGTTCTAATTTTGCCCAAAGGAGACATACAAGTGAGGCAAATAGCACATCACAAACATATATGCAGTCAAAGGCTCGATTGGGCAAAAGTACAACTAGACAGAGCATCCAATGAGAGCCCAGGTACAAGAGTAAGCAGTATTGGAGCAGGAGCTACACAACAACTTCAAACTAAGAAAGAACTAATCTGACTATTCAAGGAGCATCCAGGAAATATAACGAAGGATCAGGCCAGTAAAGAAATGAATGGAACAGATGGGTCTTGAGGCATTTCTTGAAGATGGAGAGGCAGTCTAATGACCAGAGACAGACATTATGGCAGAAGGTGCAGGGTGAAGGAGGGAGTTACAGGCAGTCCAGCAAAGAAACTGCTACACGGAGGAACACCATTAACAGAGGAAGCTCTTATAGCATAGACAGACTTTTATTGACCAAATTGGTTGCATAATTGACTCGGGAATCGCGATGCTGTCTCCTTCCACAGGTATGGCCGGAGGCCGCTTCTCTTCGTGGCAATGATCATGCAGACCATCACCATCTCCATCCAGATCTTCTCGCCCAGCTGGGAGGCCTTCAGTGCAATTTTTTTCTTTGTCGGCCTTGGTGGATTTTCTAACTATGTGACAGCCTACGTCTTAGGTCTGTAGCACACCTGCGGCCTTCAAACACTCCACTTTCTGATATCCCGTTTACAGATATATTTCCTTCTATGAACTACTTGGCACGAGTCAAAATAAAACACATCACTCTTTGTGTTTGTTTTATTTTTCAGTGAGGAAAATTTGTTTAAAATGTGTCTTCAGAATAGTGGTTTTGCAGAAACAAAAAATAGAAAAAAAAAATAGTAAAAAGTAAAAAATAAAAATCCAGACCAAGATTTTGTTTTAACCAACCAGTTGAGTATAAAGAGTCACTCAACTGGTTGGTTGAAACAAAATCTTGGTCTGAATTTTGACTTTCTGGATCTGAATTATTCACCCCTGTATTAAACACCTCTGGTGGCAGACACTGCTTATTAGAGAGTATATAAAACTTAACAAAAAATAACAAAAATGTTAATACACGTGTTCTCAGGTTCTCTTTGGCATCATGGTACACCTTGTACAGAGTCGCGTTAATATTTAAATGAATGTCTGAAGGATTTACTTTGGTAAATATAACCCACACCACAGGCTCTGAGATCCTGAGTCCCCAGACTCGGGTGGTGTTCTGCTCCTTGGGGGTCTTTGTCAGCTCCAGCCTGGGATACATGGCCCTGCCTCTGGCCGCGTACTTCGTCCGCAGCTGGAGGCTGCTGCTGGTGGCCATGGCAGCTTCCGGGATCCTCTATGTCCCACTGTGGTGGTATGTGTCTCCAGTGGTTAAACTGGCTTTTGTAAGGGGGGGGGGGGCTTCTTTACTCACAGTGGTCAGTATCTCTCAAAACATCATTATTTAGCTCGACTC
>JAODKN010000048.1:3313230-3325300 GCA_026774425.1 Petrocephalus zakoni | reverse complement strand
TTGTTCCCGCCTCGTGCCCATAGCTTCCGGGATAGGCTCCGGACCCCCCGCGACCCTGTTCGGATAAGCGGGTTGGACAATGGATGGATGGATGAATTAAGTGGCTATAGAGTGCATATGCCTGCATAAATATCCATCATCTTCGAATGAGCCAATGCTAGAGTGTGTCCCCCCCAAACCCCCCCCACGCACCCAAGTCTCGCCTGGGGAGTGACATGCCGGATCTGACACACAGTCCCTCTCCAGCCCTGCAGTGAGTCTGGTGTTCGGTGCTAAATATGTACAGTACGGGAAGCAGTGTCCCTTGATAGGGTTTTCCCCATCAGTGTTTCAAAGACCCACCCCCCCGCGATCGGCAGCTTGTCGCCCTCCTTCGGTTTATTCCGTTCACCCCGTCAAAGTTCGTCAGGCTCATTCCTTAAAAGCCTTAAAATTCCTTAAAATTCAGTACAGCCATCATTCCGAGTGTGACCCGTGCTTCTCATAAAGATTACGGTTTGTTTTCTGTTCTTGGTTAAAAGGGGGGCTGGTACCTTAATTAAAACTGGAGCAGTAGCAGGCTTCCTTTTACTGTTTTAATCAATTAATGTTGAGATCTCTACGTACTTTTACGCACAAGTTTAGACAACGGTTTAATATGGCCCAGGGCATGTTTTTAATTCATCATTAAATCAGAAAATTAAAACTGATGTTAATCAGTGCTTCCCATCAAGAGAGATTCTTTCTGTTTTGGTTCTCTTTTGGTTTTCTGTCCTTACCTAACAGGGGGGTCAGCTTCAGCAGAAGATCTCAGGCTCCACTACACCAGCAGAATGCCGAATCCACGTCGAGGGCACGTCTGCTGTACTGTACTGTACTGCCTCAGAGTGTGTGAAGCAGGCTTGCTGCCTTCAGACAGCCAAGTAGAGGAAGGGAGCCTCTGGAACCAGGGTTCTAATCTCTGCCATGGTTTCACACTTGTGGAGTGAGCGGGGTTTCCTCTGGTTTGGCTCCCGCAGTGCAAAGGCACGCTGCGGTGAGTTGGAGTAACGTGTGTGTAAGTGGGGTTGGTGCCCCATCCTAGGTTATTCCCTGCATCGCGCCCGCAGCTCCTGCCATAGGCGCTGGACCCCACTACCACCCTAAATAGGACCGACGTGTACAGAAGATGAACCGTTCGATATCTGAGTTTTTCAAAAGCAGACGGACGAGTGGACATGATTTCATTCCACTCGCTGTTCATTCCGTGAGGGACCGGAAGCTGTAGCTGTACGACCGTAAAATCTCTGAATGAGTTTGACCATTTGACGCCTTGTCATCAGCTCATTTCTCTGTTCTAATTTAAGAACATGTCATCACCGAGCACTTTAAGAAACATTGCTGCAGGATAATGAACTGACTCTGACCTCATCTGCCCGACCACAGTGAACACATTGTGCTGATGCGATGTTATCAGTCTATCGCTGGACTAATGCATCCTTCCTATCTACTTCACCTCTTTTATTATTGTCCTATTTTCAAAAACAGACAGAACTGCCTGTCTCCGTGTTATACTGAAAACATTCAAATACTGGATTCAGTCTTAGATGCCATAAAGTTTGTGTACAGGCCTCATCACAAATATTAACAAGATAGTATGCCAGAGCAGGATGCACTTAGTACACAAACAGACTAAATACCACTGAATGATTATTGAGTTTTGCACACAAATCCTTTCCCTGTGCAAATCTATGTTGCAGCAATGGCTAATTCTTTCAGATGTCTGAGGATCCGAGACAGGAAGTAGGCAGTACGTGCATTTCCTGTGTCAGCTGAAGAAAGGCAACGCCCTATACATCCTAGAAGAGATCTATGGAGTCAGTATTACTGCCTTATAAGATCCTCCATAGCCATTCCTTTGGGAAATGGATCTCCCTATTGCAAGAGTAAACTAACAACATGTGAGAACCAAAAGAAGGCATTAGCTGGAATCTTCCCACTGTTGAAGGCCTACACGACTTCAGACATGTTGTAATTCTAAAAACAAATGATTAAGCCCCCCGCCCACCCCATGAAAATCTTGGGCCTGGCCATCGGATTTATCTTGGCTCCAACACTGGCACCCAGTAAAGCACATAATCACTGTTTTCCAAAGACTCACTCCTGAAAAAGTTTGGCAAAAATCGAACCACATTATGTAATAATCCTTGCATGCGTCTTACTAGTTGATACCAGCAGGTAAGCACATCAACAGGAGGGAAACAATAGCTGGGCTAAAGTGCTGCAGATTTACAGTAACTCATCATTTGTCTATCTAGAAATGTCACATTTATGTTTTCACAAAAATAGAGAATATTTCTTACTCTTTGGAAAATGAAAGCGAGGTCCCCACTCATCAAGTCGGAGAGACCCCAATAACCATACCTCAAAACCTGTCAATGATAATCGTGTGTCATTTTTGTGTCTTTATTTGGTATTCAAATAAAACATTCTGACTTGTTAAATCTAACCTGGACCAATTTTCAGTTTTTACCTGCCCTGAACTTGTTGCTCATGATCAATTACATCTGCACCCCTCAATTCTCAATCCTTTTTATAAAAAACCGTATTACTTATGAGCCTACATGTGAGTTGAATCCTCCAGCCAATTAATTACACAGCCTTTGTTGCCTTTGCATACTTCGCATGTTCTTTCTACAGACCTGGTAGCCGACACTGTTGCATTTTTGTTACTCTTCCTCTGTGTGTGAAGGTAGAACTGTCAACTGCATCATGCTTTTTGAGACAGTGGACATATTCGGGTGACACAGGGTTGGGAGGATGAAACTAGGACTTTGCCAGCATCCCCAGGATACGAGAAGCTAAAAGTGCACAACAAGCATCCGAAACTGCCATTTTGGCTCCAGCAAAGGAGGAACCCACTGGAACTTATAAGAGCTCCAATATAGGTCCCGATCTATATTGTCCCACTCATGGAACAACAGAACCGCTTTATATTCTTAACAAATACCAATGGATCATAGGAGCACCAAATAACTTTTCCCTCACATGTACATCCATTTAAGGAAGCACCACATATGTCAAAAGAAATTCACCATATTGTGGTTCTCCAATGAAAACATGTATCTCCAAAAATCCATTTTCTCAGAAAGTACAATATGAAATGCGTCTTTTCTTTGGTAAATTCGGATGTCACACGCTGGCAGTAGACAGAGCAGAATGGGCGTATTTAACCTATAGAAAAAGTTATAATCTTCAAAAAGTGGACATACACTGTTTTCATCTGACAGTGATGAAATACTATATTGTAAGTGGCAAACAAAGTTTATTCTGGTTTGCTGGTTTGCATTTACCAGTTATCTGGGACTAGTCTGGATGCATGTGTGTAAAGGCAGAGGTAATTTTGACTAACTGAAATTAAACATTGTTGAATGAAAATGAATGAAAATCTCAAACATACCATCAATACGAATGTCATTAAGGAAGCTGTTTACAACAGTAATACACTTTCTCATAGTTATGCATTTAATCATTACTATTCTAGACTCATATAGGCCTCGGCTGCTCTTTGTCTTTGTAGCGGGACACACCTGCAAAAATCCCTGAACATTTTCCAGTAGTGTGGATGATCGGATGGGGTTCCGGTAGAAGTGTAAATTGTTTCTGTTGCAATAATAATTATCACCCACAAAATGGAAAAGTAGCCGCCTCTTTAAGGAGGAGAAAACTTGCCTTTGGCCATCCTGCCTTCACAGCCAAGTGACACTAGCTCATGTTAAAGCAGCGGATTCACAAAAGCCAGTGCATGTTTGCACTTCACAAAATGCCACAGTAGAGGTCCAGGCACAGCAGCACACACGCTCGGGCGCTCTTACTCTTTCCATGCCATTGTCTTATAAACCTCAGCCCTGGATACGTGCCTTTTTCTGTCAGCCAATCAGTATTCGGATAGGACCAAATCAATATCTAAAACAGCCTGAGCTCAAAAACTTGTATTTTGCGCTGGGTTTTTTAAAACAACATCAGGGGACTTAGATGTCCTTTTAAAATGTCACGCAATATTAAGTACATAATATTACCTTCTTAATGTGCCAGTCTGCAATCACTTTGCAAAACTATAAGCATGATAAATAAACTAAATGAACACAAATGAATCACCAAATACAATAAATATAGTATATACAATTTTCATGATTGTTTTTATGGGTTAAATTGTATTAATAGAGCCTGCGTCTGATCGTCTGTATGATTTTAGGGCTAAGCAGCAGGTGAGAGAAGAAATTAGATCGATTACACGAAATACAATGCTGAAAATGCACATGTCATTGTACTATGCATTATCTATTTATGGGAAAGTGTAAAGATGAAATTGTGGATGATGAATACCTGCACCTGGATTGGATGGGGCTGCGAGCAGCGTGGCCGACGCGTACGCTTCCGCAGCGGAAGCAGATCGCCGTACTGGAGGGGAGGGGTGGGGATGCTCAAGGTTATACAGATACGCGGGGGGCGGGGACGGCGCGCGTCACACGCCACGTGACCAGAAGCGTAGCGCCGCTCGCGCCTCCGCGAGACGTGAATCAGCAGCACGGGGCTCCTTAAGCGCGCCGCCTCCTGCTTACTCAAGAGTCCGCGGTGCGTCCGTCCGCATGCTGCACGGATGAAAGATCACCCCGTAAAATAATACTTACACTTCACTGCGACATTGTCCGAGTACATTTCTCATTTCCCCTTTTTTATAAATGACGATATTTATGAGCATACATGTCAGTTGAAATTGCAACGCTGGCGAGTGCCCGAAACGCATCTTATGTGAAGCGCATTTCTAATACGCCGCAAGGATGACGAGCCACACGGCCAGTTCCCCTGTGAAACTGTCACTGTATCACCTTGTGTCGAGGACATTTTTTTTTCTTCTTCCGGAAAAGCTGATATGTCTCATTGCCAAAAATAAATACAGTTGATAAAATACCAGCCCTTACATGTATTTTGCATAGAAAAACGTGTTGTTAGTGGGCACGGCCGACGCACGGGGTATCTCGGAGGAAGGCTGCCAGTAACCTTAGCGGCGCGGCGCTGCAAGGCCGGCCTATCTCCTGTCTTACTCTCACTAATCCCCCAGACCGTCCCGGAGTTGCTGCAGTCGATGCTGCAGTTTCCAGCTCCCTTACTACACGCGTTGTGTGCTGCGACAGCGACTCAATGAAAGAGACATGCTCGCCTTCGTCCTCGTTTCTGGGTCTATCTGGATTGTTTTAGGTGAGTTGATCTGCATTTTTTGTCGTTTTCTCAGTCCATGTGCTTAAACACATATTGTAATGCGCAGTCACCTTTAAACGGGGGAAGACATATTACATCCGTAGACCCTAGGTACCGGTCGAAAAGTCATCCCTTTTTTACCGATTGTGACCCAGGGAGGGATCTGGGAATATTTTTGGCATTTATTGGCTAATATATATCTCATATTTTAGACATTTGTCAATGAATGAATAATTCTGTATGTATTCGGTTTCGTCCGAAATGACGATGGAGTATGATTTTTGCTTTTTACAGCGTGTGTCATAATGGTGACTCAAATGAAATCGCACGTTAACATGCTATTACCATGCTATGTTATTACTAATTTTCCCAGTTACTCATGTCTTGGGTTGTCTATATACTGTACATATCTAGCAACTAAATTTTATTATATTCTAAACATACTTATCTAATTTAAACTTCATTCGCTTTATATTATCTAAATTCAATTCGTGCTGCCCGTATCTATTTAACATTCGCATAACCGACTTAACAGGGGGAAATTTGATGTCATTCGTAGGTATTTTAATGTATTATTTGCGGATCCATCCACGAGTACTGTAAAACGTGCGGGGTGTAGCATTGGCGTGCGCTGCAACAGAACGCGGCACGTTTGCGCGTTTGATGCTAAAGCAATATTGGAGCAATATTTGCACCAAAAATTGCGGCATTATCACAGTATACATGCGATTTTTACTCGCGAACATTGAAGCCGGTGGGGGGGGGGGGGGGCCCGGCTCGCGAGCGCGCTGATGTATGCGAGGCGCAGCACGCGGCGTGACGCGCATGGCTCACGCGGCCGCACCCTCGCCTCTGATTGGCGGAGCTATCCAGGGGCGTCCGGTGCTGAAACGCCGACACGGAGCCCGGTGGCCGCTGCAAGGAAGCCCTTTGCATGCCTCTCACATATACTGCCCTAATTAACTCTCAGGTGTTTAACGTTACTCCTCCAAATATGCATACGCGTAACCCGAACAGGTTGATGTCAAGCGCTTTTTTGTGGAAAAAACAGCCGAGCTGCTCTCTGGTGGGGCTTAAGCGGATGTGCCACGTGATACGCACGCCGGACTTCACATGCATGTATTAGACCTCACGTTCATGTTTTCCGTCCCATTGTACAAACCAAGCCGAGTCACACAAGCACATCTATAATTCAACCTTTCAATTACTTAAGCGGCCAGCAGAGAAAATCTATTCTCTTATGCATCTGAATAATTGAGAGGTTTGGACACCTGCGCTAGCGATGGTAACCGAGTCAGCAGCAAATTATCAGCGCTGCAGGTCTTAACCTGAAGCAGGCTCTCTAAATATTATAATCTTTATGGCATTTGCTGTACATTTGTCATTATTTTTGGATGGCCAGGAGAAAGAGCCTGCATCCAGGCATGTGATCACATTTTATAGTCATGTTACTAGAAAGGTGGACACTTTGTGGAGGCATAGGTAGGGTGCTTAATAAGAGAGATAAAAAAATGAGTAACTATGACACTGGTTTGGAGCAGAGCCGTTGATTGACTGCTGGAAGGATCATCACACGGGGGAGATGTCGATGGGTCATTTGACTATCTGGCAAGGTGTATGTAAGAACATAGGGTACGGGAATGCAGAGACGAGGGTGTGAGACTCCTTTAATAAAGGGATGCAAAACTTGATTTTTTATTGTCCACATTGTATGCTGGGTGGATTGTGAAGGGGAAGCTTTTTTTGTTGGATGTCATTCCGTTGATAGATTCTTTTTTCACAGGCAGGAGGTGCGTCGTTGTCGGTGCATGCTTATGTATGCATGTGTAATCTGAGAGCATTAGCTAAAGGTAGCTTCTGTGGCTCATGTGCTTCAGGTGGAGTGAGGATTCTGGGATTGGGTGGGGGGGGGAGGGTGAGGGGGAGCCCAATCGTCTGCTGAGGGTGGCGTGATACGGAAGCCGGCTGAGAACAAACTAGGTCATGGCTGTCTCCTTCTCCCCTCCTCCCCCTCCCGGCTGTAAATCTCCCAGCTGTGGGAGGCTCTTGGGATGGTGCAGAGGGCAACGGGGGCGTGCTGGTGGAGAATTAGGGTGTGGCTGCCACATGGGAGGTCGTCACGGTTACTGCAGATACATTTTGGAAATATCAGGTGCTTCACAAAACGAGATATTGCAAATAAGGAGAAATCGGAGGCGTTCAATAAAGCTCATGAATATATATTCCCCTTTTTTCACTATAATATGACAAATAAAATATATATTTATTGTATTTTAATATTATTCTGTTTAAAATCATTCTGTATATTAATGTAGTTTCTGCTGAACAGTTTCTTTTAACAACTTTATGATGGGAACATGGTGAAGTGAGGTTATCCTGTTTAATCGTGCATGGTTTGGCCCTGTGGTTTCCTGCAGGAGCTGTGACATTTGCTTGGTCGCTTGTATAAAAAAAAAAATCAAAAACATCTTTTTAGATGATTCTTCATATGAAAGGGAATTGTCTGGTGGTGGTTAAGGGGGTGAGTTTGGCACAGATAGAGAGTGGAAGTGAGAGACTGTTGGGGGGAGGGGTGGTGCCTTTAACCGGCGCAGGCGGGAGGGGCCGGGGTTACTTCCGTGCATCAGTTTCTGTGCTGACGGACCATAATCCCGTGGCAGAGGATCCTAATTGCAAGTGACGCTTTGCAGATGGAAGGAGGCGTGGGCTCGGAGCCAGGGGTGACTCTCTACTTCCTTACCCTGAGGTTGTAGGTGCCATATCCCTCCCGCACGCTTATGTCCTACACATATCTCAAAAAGCAGGACTCGCTGAACATACTCTACTAGAGCTGGGAGGATCGTGTGAAAATTTAATTGTGTGACCTCCCGAGCGCTTATCAAATTATACCTGCATTGCTTTCCTGTAGAACCCTACAGGGGATTACATCAGTGACGGTAATATAGCATGTTTAGGTCTCTTAGAGGACTATCCAGGGTGCTATTCGTAGTTTGGGAATGTCATCAGTGGGAATGGCTTGCCTCCTGGGGTCTGTAGCACACAAGTTACTCACAAGAGTAATCCGTCACCGACAAGTTCAGGTCCAGAAAGTAAGGTTTTGTCAAGAAAGTAAGGTTTTGTTTCAACCAACCAGTTGAGTATAAAGAGTCATAGTCACAGGGTACGCAACTGGCTGGTTGGAACAAAACCTTGGTCTGGATTTGTACTTTCTGGACCTGAACTTGTCTGTAATAGATCACTCCTGCGAGTATAACTTCCCCGACACTGGTAACACAGGGCTATTATAACAGCTGGAGAAATCTGGGTAACCCAACCTTCTTGGCTCTAGGGTGGTCATCAGATCATCGCTGCCGGGTGTCGCCTCCACAGATAATTTAATCAGATTAAACTCTGTGGAGCCTGATTGGTCAGTCAGAGCCATGCAAGCGTCACCAGTGACGGCCTTCGCTATTGGCTGGCGTCAGTCATACTACGGTAGGCAGCAGTTGTGGTTTCTGGGAATTGTGACTCAAGCAGAGTACCCCGTTCCTAAGTACAGTGCTTGTCTGATCACGGGTCGGCATCCTCCCAGATGGTGAGACGACTGCAAGTTGCGTTTCCCAAAATCCTCGCCTGACTTCCCCGTGCGGACGTCTGCTCTTTCACGGTTTTGCTCACCGCTTGACACTTTCCGACGGCCGTTGGATCCTATTGTGTGTCAGGCTGCATGGGGAGATAAATGGGAACTCCTCTGACCTATTCAGTTTCTTTTTTGCATGCGACCAGCAATGCTTGTCCGCAAGGTCGTGGTATAAGTGTCTTGGGAGAGAGGTAATGCGCTCAAGCCATCTCCCATCCGTGCTGGACGCTGAGGCTGGGAGACTTTCAGGCACTTTCAAGTGGCCGTTCCTGCTATGCCTCAGGTAAAATCAATGCCTACAATGTGTACTGGTCAGCTGTTCTTGTATCATTAAAATGAACTATGCATTACCGTGCCTTGTAAGATTAAATTACAAATATGGCGTAATTTTTTTTTTTTTACGTCTTTTTTCAACGCTCATGTCTGCATTTAATCTGGAAAGGAACTAACATATGAGATTTAGTGTACCCAAAAACACATGCATACACACCCATAGCCATAATTTGACTATGATACTGCAATCTGTAGCATTTTGATCACCAGGTGGAACGACAAGAATCAGATTGCTGTAGATGGCTCATTATATATATGCATTTTATATTATATATATTATTTCTAAGAAGCAGTATGAGATGTTGTTCAAAAAAATGGAAATTATTCACTCACCCTTTATAGGTAAAAATGACCTTGGGGTTTTTGGCAAGTTAAAATACCTCATTTTTTACTATCATTGAATTATCCTGTGGGTTTGTTGTATGCAAAACAACAACATAGTTTGTAAATAATATTTGATAACATTATATAGAACATAACATGTTATGTGCTGTACTTGTAACATTGTTTGCGTAATTGTGAGC
The DNA here is from genome assembly GCA_026774425.1 of Petrocephalus zakoni. Taxonomy (NCBI): domain Eukaryota; kingdom Metazoa; phylum Chordata; class Actinopteri; order Osteoglossiformes; family Mormyridae; genus Petrocephalus; species Petrocephalus zakoni. Next base: position 3,315,607 of record JAODKN010000048.1, on the reverse strand, counting down.
CAGTAATCAGTCATACGTGTGCGGTGCACGGGCTCATCTGATGCGTGTCCCGTGCAAGGCCACTCCCACCTGTGGCTCTCCGCCATCCTGGCGTGTAACTCGAGCCAGACGCTGTCACAGGTGTGCTGTCAGACTATTGGAAGCCGCCGGTGCCTGCTGGTCTGTTTCGGTCGCCTTGTCGATGACGCCGATGGGCTCCAGGCAGAGCCTGTGCTCGTTTTTATCGGACGGATGAGGCGGTTCTGCCTTCCCATGGATCTTCTTATCACCGCCGTGAAAATCGTGCATCGCAGCACTTTTTTTGGATTAATTATTTATAGGACATCTGCACTGGTGAGACTAAGTTGGGATTTTACCTAATCGCTTCTGCTGTCATATTAGTGCACGGTGCTCCTGCAAACTGTTTTCTTGTAGTAGTTTAGTAGAAGTCATCAGATGTTGACTTAAAAATATAGGTATTTTTTCCTCCCTTATGCTTGTGAGACTGTAGGTGCTTTATTACATAATGCAGAAGGCAATCCATAGTGTACCTTAGTGTAGCGCATACCACGAATGTACAGGGTCTAAGAAGGCCTGTGCTTCTCGCAGGTTGGGAGATACATAAACACAAGCACTAACCTGGAGAGAGCTCCCAGAACGATTAAGTCACCTCAAAGCCATGTCTTCGGAATGTAGTAGGGGACTGAGCACTTAGAGGAAACCCAAACAATTGCAGCGAGCCCCCACAGCAGTGCTGACTGCTCAGCAGGCCTATTTTAGGGACCGAGTCTTAAGAAAAGTAACAACAGCATGTCAACTTGCTTCTGAGTCGACCCTGATGTTTAAATCCGTGTTTCAACATAGCATCAGGAGGTCTGTGTTGCTGGAAACGGGGTGGAGGATTCAGTACAGATCTCTCTTAGATGATTTATTTTGGACCTTGACAGCATCCGTACATGGAACAGCCAAAATCGAAATGGTGAAACCAGGGACAGGACCAGGGTGGTTCCTGCTCAGATAGTCTCGCAGTTAGCATACCGCAGGGCAAGCGTACGTCTTTTATGGGCCTACAGGAGCTAAGGGGACACATGATTCATGGATCGTGACTCATGGATTGTGGTAGCCGTTTTAGCAGTTAGCCGTCTTGTTGCATGGTCTTTTAACTTAAGCAGCTGTGGGGTTTTTATTCATTGTTTGGCTTTGAAGCCTCACTCATGCAACTAACCGATGCCCCCTGTTTACCCATTTCTCCGAGGCTGCTAGAGTTTGGTCATTGACCTCAGTGATGGCATCTCCGTGGGCTGATGGCCTGAGAGTGCTGACCCCTTTGTCTCCTGACCCCTGGCTGCAGAGCTGAGTTCCACTCTGATGGAGAAGATGCAGTCTCAGGAGATGATGCGGAGCTTCCACCTCCCGGACCTGGACGAGTTGGGCCAATTCCTGCGCTCGCTGCCGACCTCTGCCCTGGTGGGCATCGGGACACTGGCTGCTGTGTTGGGCTACTGGCTAGCCACGCGCCCCCGTGCCATCAAGCCTCCCTGTGACCTCCGCAAGCAGTCAGAAGAGGTGCAGGTGGGCCCCCCCGTTTTCCTGATCCCCCCTCCAGGGTCTATGGTCACGCCCATGCGCTACTCACAACACTGCATGAGGCAGTCAATGCTGATCGACAAGCCTGCCTTTCAGACATTACCAGTCGATCGCGATGGTCGGACCACCGCATCCCAACACACCACATCGCCGCATCAATTTGCATGTCTCACTCTGCATCGTTAGGTCATTAGCTGACTTTAGTAGCACGCAGAGGTCGCATCAGTACAGTGCCACTACAGACAGTTCCCCGGTTAAGAACGGCCATCTCGTACTTGTCAAGCCTATTATGTTGCAAAGTTTTTGATAAATGCAATGGTTCGTAATAACGCATGCAACTTTCGTGAAAACATTACAGGGCGTCAGCCCGAGGTACAGTACAGTGTTGTATGTAGTTATATTATTATTATGTGTTATTTTATTATTATTTTTCCGACTTACCGACAAATTTGACTTAAAGACAGACTAACGGAATGGATCTGGGCGGGGCCCCTAGTGGCTCACAGGTAGCCGACGAGCAGCCCGCCAAACTTACTGTACTGGATTGTGTTTCCTGTTAGCAACTAACATAGTTGGACTCATTCAGTTGCATGAATTTAACTATGTACGTTTTGGGAAACGCACCCCTGTTCTTCACATACACGTACGTATTCCAGTGCACTGCAGAAGGGATGTGAAAAGTTAATGATCTCCCCCCCCCCCCCCCCCCCCCCCGGGTAAAAAAAAAATGTTGCAAGATTTAAAAAAATAAAGGAAGGTGGGGGGGGGGGGGTGAACTTGGACAAATTAAATGGAGGGGGGGGCCAATGTA
>JAODKN010000048.1:3294294-3305947 GCA_026774425.1 Petrocephalus zakoni | reverse complement strand
ACCTCATAGGGGACTCTAGCCCCTACCTCACCAAGAGTTGGACGTTGTTGAACATGAGTAACTCTAGGATTGGTTCAGTTCGTAGTGATGACTAGATAAAATAGAAAAAACACTAGATGTAGAAAAGAGAAGACAAAGAAAAGTTGAGCCCTCTTGGATCTGCGAAAAGTGTATAGGTTCCTATTTGTGCCTGAGGCCCTTCACAAAGATATGGTATTTTTAAACTTCTAATGCCAAGGACACATACCAGTGTTTTCCAGAAAACTCTCCCTTTGCTTAGACCCAACAAGCCTGATGGCGCCATAGGAAAAACAGCCAGTCAGTCCGTGTGGAAGGTCACTAAGTGTGAAACACACAAAAGTCAGGACGGCACGGTGTGAAACGTGAGAGTAGTGTAACATTATGTTGGTGAGAACTCAGGCAGTCAGTAAAATGATGTTGCAATGATCTTCATGTTGGTGGAAAACTTTTTTATGCTAGTTAAAAGCTTAACCACTTCAAAAATGCTCCTAAAGTCACCCCAGTATTTGCAGCAAATGCACCTGTTTTGACTTGTCCACTAGCACATGCTGTTTGGATAATCAATATATCATTTTAACTAATTATGTTAGCTAATTAATTGAAGTGGTCAGTGAAATTTAATAAATACATGGAATAGCTGTGGTGTCCCTGAGGAGAGGTTTGGGAACCAAAGCGACTAGTCATTAGTGACTTTTTGGAGAACGGAAGAAATTGTTAGTCTTTATTGTGTCACTGTTAATTTACATATGTTTTAATGTAAAATTGTATTATTTTACTAGCAAATACACTTACTACCCAGATGAAAAGCCTTACACATTGTCGTTGACTGCCTAAGACTTTTTCATGGTACTGTATATGATTAAAAATACATGATTTCCCACAAGAGATAATGATATTCTTTTTGTTTCTGATAATACACAGAAAAAAGCCTAAATTGCACCAGTGAAAATATCAGTGGCACATGTATTATATATAATACTGTAACAAAATAGACTGTCAACATTGAGTTTCACTCTCTTCCCTCTCAGGTCATCCTCCGGGCCGAGCGCCTCGGGTCGGGGCTTCTGCACCTGGGCTGTAAGCCGAACCCGGACCAGTTCATTGGGGTGTTTGCGCAGAACCGGCCTGAGGTGAGCACCCCCTAGCTGATGTGGCATGCACTGCCCGCCCTTTGCTGCTGGCACAGGCCCTGACATTCACCGACTTCCGTTTGCAGTGGATCATTGCGGAGCTGGCTTGCTACACCTACTCCATGGTCGTTGTGCCTCTTTACGACACCTTGGGACCAGATGCCATTCGCTTCATTATTAACACTGGTGAGGGTCACCATGCTGGTATACACTGTGTTGGATTAACACTGTGACCATGTACTGGATAAGCAGTTTGGATGATGGATGGATGGGTGGTTTGATGAAAGAGTCAATGTATAAAAGAAACTACAAATACATTTGAGTCATAGAGCAGAAACATAGCCTTGTTTCTGTTTTCTAGGTATTATTTCTTGGAAATAGCAGGGCATTGAGACTCATGCAGTTTGTAGCTGTGGTGATTACTTCTGCTCCGCTTCGTTGACATTTCCCGCTGTCATGCGCCGTGTCCTGCAGCGGAGATTTCCATCGTCATCTGCGACAAACCGGAGAAAGCGCAGGTCCTGCTGGGGAACGTGGAGAGGCAGGAGACCCCAGGGCTGAAGAGGGTCCTCCTTATGGACTCCTTTGACTCCCTCCTCGTGGAGCGTGGCGAAAACTGTGGCGTGCACATCCAGGCCCTTCAGGAGGTGGAGGTATGCACGCATGGGTCTCAGTCTGCATGAAAATCCTACAGGCACAAGCTCTAGGAACTGCAATCCTGAAGGCAGTGCCTCCCACACAACATGCATATAAAAGAATAAGCTTGTAACTTATTTTATGAAGTTCCTTAAGTTCCTTAAGTTGACTTCTCAATCACTCTTGGATGAAATAACTGTGTATTATGGCCCTACTTTAGTGAAAAGGAGAAATCAGCATGCTTATTGCCGGCGTAACAATACCTTGCTTCTAAAGCAAGAAATTCTTGCTTAATTATATACCTGCGTAATTTAGGTTATGGGAACATACCCTTAATTAGTATGCCACCTAGTGGCTGGCTTTAGCCGTCTTTCTTCTATTCAATATATCAAAAGAGTACAGCAGTGGTATAAAGGAAGTTCTGGGTCAACAAGATATCCTTAACAACAAGCCGCTAATAATTTAGTTCCCTGGCAGTCTGGCAGGAAGCTGGGAGGGAGCAAATATTTGGATCGTCCGTGGGTCCCTGAAGACCGGGTCGGGAAGCACTGGATTAGTGTAATGGAATGTGAGTTAATTTTACACAGAAAAAAAGGCTTGTAGTGACAGTTACCCACCATAGCTTGTAGATATGTGAGGTTTAATTGCAAATCGTGCAAAGCAACAGTTCATTATTGAAGAAAGTTTACTGCTTAATTAAAACGTTCCTGCTTCATCGCTAGTCCATCATTACGTAGTGCTACTTACTGCTCTTAAGTAAAGTTCTTATTTCTGTAGTCGTTAGACTTTGTTTGGCACAAGAACTGGCAGGGAAACAAAGCAGGATTTGGAATTATAATGTAGGAATGAAGTGCAGCTGGTTCTAGGCCTGTGGTGCTGTTGTCCATATTACTGTAACACCGGTCTGTGACTCACTGAGATGTTGTGATTCAGGTGCAAGGAGCAGTGTAATTTGGGCTTTTGGCATCCATGCAAGTGCACAGAGATGGAATGCTTTACAGGTACTATTAATCCAAAGGCACAGTTGGCTGGTTCTGGTTGGGCCAGAGCACAATGAAGGGTCGTGACCCCGAGGCCAGGAACGTCTGGTATGATTGCCTAAAACTTGCCTAAAAGGCCTTCTCATGCTCCGTGGGTCATCCGTCCATCTATCTAATGTTTAGGTCAGGATTTGTGGTGAGCTCGTAGCCTATTCCTGGTAGGATAATGCATAAAGGCATAGCAGTGCACATACCGTAGCCCTGGGCAATTTGGCTTGGATAAAGATAACAGAAAAAGGAGGGAACATGTAAAATGAGCCAGATCTGAGGATGACAGCGGTGCCAGTAAGCGAGGAGAGATGTGGGAACTGTTGCTGTGGAGTGCTGTCTTTCTGATTTATACCGGCACAGTCACCGGAACTCCTGAACTCCACTGAAGCCACTTAAGCCCAACTTGGTGGTTGAAACAAAATCCTGGTCTGGTTTTTTCTCTTTGGACCTGGATTACCACCTCTGCTTAAGACAATTGTTTTAAGCGATCAGAGTGCTGCCAACGAGCTGCACTTATTAGGAGGACCACGTTATTTGATCCCTTCTGGAACCGTGCCCTCTGCCTTTAGTACCTATGAAGCATCTGATTGAGCTCCGGCATTAAACGCGAAGGTCGTTTGTTTCGTAAGTCGAACGCTTCGCCTTTGGAAAATGTCTGCTTTTCTCACTCTTCCCCATCCACCTGTCAACACGGCCAAACAAATTCACTTAAACACTTGTAGCTAACATGTTTTTTTTCCTTCTCGTATTTCATTTATTGTCTGACTGGCAGACTTGATTTATTACTGTGGGGGGGGGGGGGGGGGTGTGCNNNCCCACCACCCCCCACCACCCCCCACCCCCCCCCCCCCCCCACCACCCCCCCCCCCCCCCCCCTCCCCCCCGCCCCCCCCCCCCCCCCCCCCCCCGCCGGTAATATTATACCTGAGGTCTGTGGGAATGTTTGTGTGTGTGTTTGTGACGACCTTAATCTTTGTATATCCAGTTAATATCTTAAGCCTTGTTCAGATTTGAACATTTTAGAAAAGATGCTAAATTGTGTGTATTGGGTTTTAATGTGTTAGCATACTCTAGCCTAGGAGCTATGTGGTCTGTCAAGATAACGCCAACCAAACTTGTTAATGTTACCCTCCCACCAGGCCCTGGGCGTGGAGCATCACCGAAACCCTCTGGTAAGTCCTGTTTCTTTTCCTCCCACTAAGCCTCAGCCATGGCGAAGGCGATTTCAAAAGAGTCGTCTTGCCCCCACAGAGCCACAAATGATAACTTAAGACATGGCTGCTCAGACGGATCGGCCTGATAAATGGAAGGTCTTACAGCTCGCCAGATGCAAAAGAGTCTGTGTTTTGTCTGAAGATTGCTGCTCCTTCAGTGTCCGTCTTGCCCTTTACCGTGTTATCAATTCCTCCCACAGCCGCCCCAGCCGGAAGACTTGTCCATTGTTTGCTTTACCAGTGGGACCACAGGTTAGTGACAGCACCATCCTGCTGGGGAGTGATAAACGAAATGAAAGCGGAAATAAGAAAGGAAATGTCAGCCCGGCATCTTTATGATGTTAACTGCAAACAAACATGACAAACACTGTAAGTGCAAACAAACATCACAAACCCTATAAGTGCAAACAAACATCAGATGAAAGTCATTTGAGACACTCTGCTGACATGTTTTTTTAAGGATCATATTCAGGCTACATTGTAAATATGGGAGACATGGTGGTGCAGTGATTAACACTGTTACCTCACAACTCTGGGAGCGTCGTTCAAGTCTCCACCATGGCTCCATGTGTTTGGAGTTTGCATGGTCTCCCCTTGCCATTGTAGGGTTTCCTTCTCACAGTCCAAAAACATGCTGAGGCTCATTGGAGTTCCCAAACTGCCCATAGGTGTGAGTGTGCCCAGGGATGGGTTGGCACCCCATCCTGGGCTATTCCTTGCCTTGCACCTGTAGCTTCCAGGATAGGCTACAACCCCCACAGCCCTTGATAGGGTAAGCAGGTAAAGAAAAGATCTTAAAGTCTTGCATAGCATTGGAGACACAGTAACAAAGCAGCTGAATATGCATTTTCTAAGTGATGTGTTTAAATCACCTTGTTAGGCTTTGTTAGTTGGGTTTGGATTAATCATTCGTTAGCAAATTTTCAGTCTGTTGAAACTCTTCTTCTGTGACAGACTTCACAGAACAAAAGGGATTTTATACTGACTCACTATTTACTGTTCTTGGATATAGTTGAGGAACTTCCCACTGGCTCTTATTGCCAACCAAAGTTGCATCAATCATCACTGTGTTCGGCCTAGAAAAGTACAGAGAAATATGGAGAAGTGTAGTTCCACACAGATGGGAGGGGACACTGCCATGGAATCGGACAAAAAGTCAGCCATTAAACAAATCCTTAATTTCTTAAGGTGGAGTTTTGAATTCCACCATAGATAACAGGATTCGAAGTATTTGTTTATGGTTTAATATTTGTGGGAAAGAGTGCCATCTGCTGGCAGTCTTGCATATTGCTTCCAACATGTGGAGTATTTGCAATTAAATATGTTGCAAATACTGTATGGTGGCTTAACTTGTTAATGTATTCTTCTCTTGTAAATAAAGCGTACATCTGCTGTGGGGATTGTTTGCTCTGAGTCAAAGGAAGAATTTTTTTGCTAATACTTGCAATAGTGTCATCAGACATTTTGCTCAGGATATCTTATGTAATCTGTGTCTCCTAGGAAACCCGAAGGGAGTAATGCTGACACACGGGAATGTCGTGGCAGATTTCTCCGGCTTCCTGAAAGTCACCGATGTGAGCCCAATGCAAACACATTCCCCCTGTTTCTAATTAGATCCGCCTGACCTTGGCTGTGCCAGGCTTTGGGAAATAAAAAAACTGTTTGTTTTACATGAGCATAAAATGCGTAATTTTAAAATTACCCTGTACATCCTCAAGTATATTTTTCTTTACACAGCGTGGAGTCGAAATAACCTAAATCACATAGTTGTACCATTTTATCTAGTTTATCTATTTTATTTAAAGTACGTAATATTGCTAAACATGGTAACATTTTATGAATGTGGCTCTTGTGTATATTTTGAACCCTCCAAGCATTGACTCTGCCTTTGCAAGGGAGAGCTGGGCTTTTTTCACTCAGTTGGAATTAGATTGAGTTTTTTTTTTCTTAATTGTCATTTTATTGTGTTTCTTCCCTATCTCCTGCCACGCCTGGCATCCGCAGAAAGTTATCTTTCCCAACCAGGATGACGTCCTGATATCCTTCCTGCCCCTTGCTCATATGTTTGAGCGTCTTATTCAGGTGAGGATCTGCTGTGTGCGGTCAAGGCATAATCTGATCAGAGGTGGCTCATTCTCAGAGGTGGGAAGTTCAGGTCCAGAAAGCAAAAGTCCAGACCATGGTTTTGTTTCAACCAACCAGTTGAGTACTCTTTATACTCATCTGGTTGGTTGAAACAAAATCTTGGTCTGGATTTGTACTTTCTGGACTTGAACTTCCCACCTCTGCTCATTCTGCACTTAATGCAATGTGTTGTCTAGTGTGCGAGACTGAAAATGAACTGGCTCGAAAATGAACCAGTAGCCCTGTATCTGATAAAGTAACACTCAGGTCATCTATTTTTTTTTTTGGGGGGGGTGGGGGCGCTTTTTTAAATGGCGGAGAACAAAAAGGATTCCTACATGGTCTGAGAAGTGTCGGCTTTAGCTGGAAGAGAAATGTGATTTTTGTGATCAGTCGCAGTGCTGTGGACAAGACGCTCCAATACTGGCTGTGAAAAGTGCATGAGCCTCTGCAGAGGGGAATTGTGGGCTTTCCACTCATAGCTGTTGAGTCACAACGACAGAGGGTTGTGTCACTTGTCACCAAAACTTTCCGCAATGGGCCACAGAGCGACTGTGGGAAATGACATGACCTGACCCCCTGCCAACATGCAGCGACAAACTCTGAGGCGCTCGAACTGACTCACGCCCACAGAAACAGACAACTTGCGGCATTTAGATCACCCTGAACACAGATAATCAGGATCTAGTCACACATTCTGTGTAATTTACAGATGTGACCACCCTCACTGTGGCAGTTTTTTTTTTCTTTTAAGTGAACAATGGGAGCCGACTCCTGACGAGAGCCATTTTTTACTTGATACAACGTAAAATGTTAGTTTGGCACAGGCAGGCAGTCCATGCATGCACTGACTGTGGCTGTGAGTGGTTCTTGTGTAAATGGCATGCGAGTGCAACCGATCACGCGGTGAGTCAGTGGCTTGGGAGCCAGATGATCGGGGTCACTAAAAAGAGCCGGAATTGCCACCACTACATGTTAGCGCTGTATTCACATCACAAGCATGTTTATGCTCTTAGTAGTAACAGTGATAGCAGTACTTCTACAGGGTCCGGACTTCATGTGAAAGAGGAAGTGAAGTGTGTTTGTGCTTAATATCACCTCTGTGTGTTGTGACTCAGAACTGCTTTTCTCACCGTGAACCCAGAAGTAACGTGCGTGCAAATTCATTTGACCAGACCATGCAACCGCCTCTGTGTTTTGTGCAGTCTGTGGTTTACTGTCATGGGGGACGGATTGGATTCTTCCAAGGAGACATCCGGCTCCTTGCTGATGACATGAAAGCTTTGAGGCCTACCATCTTTCCCGTGGTCCCTCGGCTACTCAACCGCATGTATGACAAGGTGAGCCCGCGGCGGGCAGGGAGATCACCTCACTCCCCCTGACCACTTGGCATAGATGGTGCTTGTCACTGTATAGCTGCTTATAGATTGTATGACAATAAATCCCACTTGACATAACATGGAATCTTTTATGGTGGCTAATGGTTGAAGGCCTAGATGGTAAACTTGGGTAATGACCCTCATCCAGGACTTGAGAACTGGGGAGGGTGAGATTAGTGTGCTGTGTTAATACTCCAGTAGTTTAGTCCACCTTACCTTGGAGGCTTTGCGGTTTTATGTGAAATTCGTTATGGGACAAGTTGCGTCAGTCCCATAAACGATGACCTTTGTAGCTATTTCTCCCATCGCGATGAATTCCGTCGTAGTTGTGCAAACAGAAGAAAAGACGCGTGATCTCAGTCTCTACAGGTGACCATTGTGCCTCAAGTGCTTAGATTGCACGTCACAGCTCTGGGTCGTATGTCTGCCAGATCTTCAGTCAGGCCAAACATCCAGTCAAGCGTTGGCTGCTCAACTTCGCGGCCCAGAGGAAAAGTGCAGAAGTCCGGAGCGGAATCATCCGCAGCGACAGCGTGTGGGACAAGATTTTCTTCAGCAAAATACAGGTGGGCCGTGACCAATGGCGTGCACCAAGCGCATGGCCAAAGGCATTAACAATAGGGTGGCTCGTGACTATTAATCCTGTGTCTCCGGAGCAGGCCAGCTTGGGCGGACGACTGAGGATGATCGTTACAGGAGCCGCCCCCACTTCCCCGACGGTGCTGGGCTTCCTCAGAGCTGCACTGGGCTGCCAGGTGAGCAGGACGGCCTACATCACACCTACGCCGTGCCGTGCCGGGAGTGCCCTCATTTTCAGTCCGTGTTTCCTCCCCCACCCCGCAGGTTTACGAGGCCTACGGCCAGACTGAGTGTACGGCAGGTTGCACCTTCACCACACCGGGCGACTGGACCTCAGGTGACCTCTCACCCTCGTCTCTGACACCAGTGTCTGATCTCCAGCCTGAAGCTGCACCAGCACGGAGTTGTTTTCTAGCACGCCGGAAACACTTCGCCGCAAAAAATAGCGCTAGGCCGTCGACGCTGAAGTTGCTGGAAAACTACAAGTTTTCAGTGTCACAAATGCAAATGCATTTGAAAATAATGTCTTATGCCAGCTGGAGTTCCATGATAACACCAGTCAGTATACCAGTATATAAATGTATTCATTTGTAAAAGGAAATGCATGTATCTTTCTTAAGCATTTCGAAGTTTCGCACATGAACATTTGCTGCTGTTGAAGGTTAGCGGCCCTGCGGTCTCCTTACACCACATCCTGTATGTAGTGTGGGAAAATAGAATGAAGACGAGAACAATGAAGTCAAGCGTGGCGCACACTCACCAAAGTATAACATTTCTGCTGTTTACAGATGAAAATGTATATGTGTGCTTCACGGACTTAGAGAATGTGAACCGTCACCATCTCAGTTGCAGAATTGCCCTTAAATAACCAAATATATGGGTCTTGCTTGAAATGCCACTAACTATTCTTTCTTTGGATTGGGAACAATGATTATAGCCCTAGAATAATTAAAATGCATAGTTGTCCAGACTTTGTACTAGACAATTCATTTTCAGTAGGTTTAGCTTTGTTTTGCATCTGTTTGCAATAATTAAACAACAGGAATTTTGTAATTTGTAGTTGTATACTTACGATAATTGAGAATTCATAGTGCTTTATGGCTACCTTATTAAATGTGTTGGGTTTCTGCAGTTGATTTTATCTGACATTGATTTATCAGCAGTGAGCCAAGTTGGTCATTTTTAATGATACTGCTCCCCCTTCTGGAGAGATGTAGATTATTAGTAGATCATTAGAGAATCTTATTAATGAATTTTAGCGTCATAAACTGACATTTATACAGCTTACGGCAGCAATTCAGGTTCTTATGCGCACTGCAGTGGAAGCCTTATTTAGAGTGATGTCTACATCCTTTGGATATAAGCTTTGCTTTTGAGCCACCATACTGTTCTTTAACAGGGCTTGGATCGTGTGTGTTCAGGAGCTTATATCAGACACTTATGGCTGCTTCGTATTGTACCTGCAGGTCACGTTGGGGCCCCCCTTCCCTGCAGTTTGATCAAGCTGGTGGATGTAGCGGAAAAGAACTACTTTGCCTCAAAGGGAGAGGGAGAGGTACGAGTGTGTCGGATAAACCACGAAACAATGTTTTGGTCGCTTAATGTTAAAAGCGGCATCTTCATTGCAGACGTGTTTCTCTTCTCCCGACAGGTGTGTGTGAAAGGACCAAACGTGTTTAAAGGCTACCTCAAAGATCCCGTGAAGACGGCCGAAGCTTTGGACTCAGAGCAGTGGCTTCACACGGGAGACATTGGAAAATGGCTGCCGGTGCGTAGTGATGTAGCCAAGACCACCTAAACCAAGGCCAAGTCATTACCAAGACCAGAGCGTATCGAGACTGAGACAAGACCAAGACCAAGGCAGGGCGAGACCAAGTCAAGATCAGAAACAGACTAATGTTTGAGTATAAATTACACAACACACTATGAAATGTGGGGCATAGGCACCATCTTGGGGCTAGGCGGTTTGTGTCACAGTATAATTTGAACCATGGTTTGAACCAACCATTTTTTCTTAAAATTTCAATATAAATGCTTCTGGACTGGTAAAGCACAGGTATGGCTACTGTATGACACAAGGGCGTAGGTTTGCTCTCAGTGTAAAAACCAACACACAGCATGCACATTCAGATGATAAACTCTAGGTACTGGATAGAGGAAACAGTCAGTGAAAAAATGTTTCAGCCTCAGTTAGCCTGAAAGCAGCCATGTATTATATCTGCACAAGTATTGAAACACAACCAACACAGCCAAGGCTGGACTTATGCACAGGCTAACCTGAGGTCTAGCCCAGAGTTGTAGGGAGTCCCAGAATTTTTTTTGGTTGTTATCCATCCATTCATCTTCCGCCGCTTATCCAGAGTCGGGTCACGGAGGCTGGAGCCTAAACAGGGATGCCCAGACCTCCCTCTCACCAGCCACCTCCTCCAGCTCCACTGGGGGAATACCAAGGTGCTCCCAGGCCAGCCAAGAGATACAATCTCTCCAGCGTGTCCTGGGTCTGCCCCGGGGCCTCCCCCTGGTTGGACATTCCGGATTGTTGTTATAACAGTGATTATTCAGTAACACTTTACGTTAATCACACCTTCATAATGCATTCATTATACATTCATAATGTATTCATAAGTGTACTTGATTATATGACTATAATGTTTATTATCATATTATGTTTTTTATTTATGTATATTGAAGCTGTTAAGGCCAGTTGGGATGTTAAGGTATACTTACATGCTGCTTATGAATGTTCTACGAATGCATTTTGAAGGTGCACTGAATGTTCTACGAATGCATTATAAAGGCACTATGAAGGTACAGTTAATGTAAAGTGTTACCTTTATTCTGTAAATAGGGCCCCAAAAATTAATTTAGCCCCTAGGCCCCCACCCCCCTAAATTCAGCTGTGCATGCAGAAGAGGTATTTTCTACTAACCAGCTTAAATGTAGTGGGTTAAGCCTGTGTGCCTATTATTGGAAGGTTGCTAGTTTGAGCCGAGCCTTGGCAGGATAGTCATGTCTGTGGGCCCCTGAGCGAGGCCCTTACCCCCCAGCTCCATGGGAGTTGCTGCAGGTGGCTGCCCTTTGCAGTCAGGCTCGCTCTCACATACATGTGTGTCTGTATGCCATGGAGAACATGATGGGATAGACGATAAGAGAATTTCCTTATTCCTTATTTCCTTATCATCATCCTTATTATTGTTTTTTTGTGTAAATTACCTGCAGAATGGCACGTTAAAGATCATTGACAGGAAGAAGCACATCTTCAAGTTGGCCCAGGGCGAGTACATCTCCCCAGAGAAGATTGAGAACATTTACATTCGCAGTGAGCCGATCACACAGTTGTACGTGCATGGAGACAGTCTGCAGGTAAGTTGTTTATATTGGAGGGCCGAAAAGTAGAAAGCCCATCTACGTAGCTATGTAACAAGCTGATATTCCCACATGGGGCGGGCACCATCTGAGCTAGAGTCCTAGTCCAGTCCCAAGAATGAGGTGACATTGTGGAGATGGACTATGATCTTGAACATCATCGGGGCGACCTT